>JAOQMS010000006.1:5629820-5649876 GCA_027563885.1 Erythroxylum longipes | reverse complement strand
AAAAATAAAATATTTTTATTAATACTTTATTAATAAATATTATATAAAAGATTAAAATAAATTTAAATAAAATAATTCATTTTAATTTTTATTTAATGTATAGTTATTAATTTATTGTTAGTAATAAAATATTTATTTTATTTTAAAATTAAAAATTAAAAAATCAAGATTAACTAAATAACAAATTAAAAAACTTTGAATAAGAGAAAAGGGCGGGAAACAAAAATTTTTGATAATTTTGATAATTTTGCAACTTAGCTCCTATATTTTTCAAAATTTTCAGTATTGGCCAGTGTTTCGGTACAGACCGGTATTTATATTCGGTACCAACCTACCCCGATCTCGTACCATTTTCTGGCCGGTACAGTACGTACTAGTCGGTATCGGCCAATATGGTACGAGATTTACAATTTTGATCTATATGGTTGAGAGCCGTGAATGAAGTTGTAGTAAGCAATTCTTTTCCTTTTTTCCTTTTTTGGTTTATGATAAGCATTTACTAGCGTAAGGACGATAGGGGGTGACACGGAAGCGTTTTCTATTAGTGTTGGTTTACACCAAGGCTTCGCGTTAAGCTCTTTTCTGTTCGCATTAGGATTAGATGAGCTTATCAAACATATTCAAGAAGAGGTACCTTGGTGTATGTTATTTGTTGACGATATTGTCTTGGTAGATGAGATAAGGGCGGGGGTCAATTCTAAGTTAGAATGTTGGAGAGAAACGTTAGAGTTGAAGAGTTTTAAAATGAGTAGGACCAGGACAGAGTATTTAGAATGCAACTTTTCGGGAAGATAGATAGTCTATAAGGCGGCGGTAGCAATTGGTACTGATGTCATACCACAAAAATTGAGTTTTAAGTAACTCGGGTCCATCATCTAGAGAGATAGTAATATCGATGTCGATATAGTTCATCGTATCAGATCTGGGTAGGGTAAATGGCGAAGCGCATCAGGGTTATTATGTGATAAAAAGATTCCTTTAAAACTCAAAGGGAAGTCTTATAAAATAGTAATTTGGTCAACCATGTTATATAGGGCAGAATGTTGGCCTACCAAACGTCAACATACAAGACAATTGTTAGTAGCAGAGATGTGTATGCTTCGTTGGATGTGTGACATTACCAGAAAGGATAAGGTCCGGAATCCTGTGGTGAGAAACAGACTACAGGTCGTTAGTATTGCCAATAAAATGAGAGAGACCAAGCTCAGGTGGTTTGAGCATGTGAGCAGGAGGTACTCTGATACTCCGGTACGGAGATGTAAGCAAATAACTCTTAATGGCTATAAAAGGAGCAGTGGCGGAGCCACATAGGGACAAGCCCCCGCTGGCAGCCATGAGTCCCCGCCACTGGTGATCAAATATACTATCCATCTTTAAAATGGTTTCAAGTGAAAAGATGCTTAAACGAATGGCTAATTCAAATAAACTGCTTCCAGAACTTATATATTAAGATTTACTGTAATCTTCTTCAAGTCATCCTAAAAGAAAGATGGCGAAATTGCAGAACAGCATGATGATGTGACGTCACCAGATGGACATCATAGCTGAGATCGACCCACTGTGACTGGAGATATTGAATTAATGATCTAAATCATGTCTCCAATGTATTTCTATGTGTGTTTGACCTTATCCAAGAGAATATTTTGGGGCTTTAGGTCACGGTAGATAAGTGGAGCTGATTGTTGTCCCGGCCATGAGTGTTTTTGGAGCTTTATTTGATGTATTTATATTATATATTAGTTGCATACTTCGAATCTGAAAATGTTGCTTTTCTGCTTTTTGTTTAATGCCATACCTACTTTGCAATTTTTATATCCAACTGCAAGCACTTATTAAGAAAAGGCTTCGTATCATGAATTGTAAACAATAACTAAGACTAGAATATATATTCAACCTTGAGCCTTATTGTACCGTAATAATATTTTCTGCTTTGTGACAACAAAAGGTAGTCCTAAAATTCATACCAGAAAAGTCTTAATGTACATGACTTTTATTCAGTGGCGGAGCCACATGGAGACAAGTCCTAGCCAACCCCCTGATAGTTGATGTCTTTAATTTTTACAGCGATTTCAAGCCATGGCGGTTCACCGAAAATAATTATCATCCATTAGCTCTAATGTCTTAAAAAATGTGTAAAGACATTGTAATTTGAATATTTTAGTTAACTTCATTTATTAACGTGCTTTGTGAAATTATGTTTTGAATTAATTTTGAATTTGCCAGAAGTCTTCGCCGTCAATCCATCGCTGTCCAATCAGCCCTGGCTCCAAGATATTTCTGGCTCCGCCACTGAAGAGGAGAAAAGGGAGACCATATAAGAACCGGAAGGAAATGATAAAGAAAGATATGACAGAGTTGGTCCTTATTAAGGAAGCAGTTAGAAATAGAAAATTTTGGCGCGATAGGATAAGGTTAAGAGAATCCCTTTAAAGTACACCAAAACAGTTGTTTAGTGCGAGTCGTGAATAAGTCGTTCTGTCATACGACTTGTCTTTTAAGCACAGGTGTAAGGGAAAGGTCCAGCAAGGATGTCAGAAACTGTAGGATTGTTATACTCACAGGATTGTAGCGCAAAAATTCCTAGCCCAATAAGAGACAAACAGAGTCGTTCTTTGCAGCTTATCAGGTATTAACAGATCAGACCTTCATATCGGTATATTCTTCGGCTCTATTTCCTATTTTTATTTATTTATATACATATTCATCTTTCTTTTCATAATGTCTTCATTTTCTTTTCATTTACCTCATCTTTTAACATATTCAGTTATACTTTTACTCTTTTAACATGCATAATTTTTTCATTATCACATTTGCATGCGGATCTACCTGAAACAGTTTCTTTACAATGTAAGAGTAAGGTCGCGTACTATAAAATCTCCTCAGACCTTACTTTGTTGCGGAATTTTTGGACTAGGTGATGATTCATATTAGGCTTTGGACATGCCCCAAAAAGCTACGGTCGCAAATTTCCTAATGCCTCGTAGAAAAATGTCGTTCACGGAAAGTCATAAATCAGATGTATTAACTAAAGTATGTGAGTAGATTAGACATGCTTATTGGTTAAATCTAACTTTGGATTCCTCTTTTAATTATGTCCATATTAAAACAAAAGCATGGGACCATCCGGCGACATTATGATTGTAAGCTAGGTGGCAACATAATTCAAAGCAATGATAAGTTCCTTTTGAATAGTTAAAGCAACTTTAACGCCGGTTTACTATTTTTTTTTCCTTATGATGATTTTCCAAGACCAAATACCAGCTATTATGAGCAAGATTTGCAACAGTGGTAGCTTGTAGTGTGGCCTGTATTTTCAAAGTTAATAGAGCATGAAATAGGAAACTAGCTTTCCATCTCTAACCAGATTCCAAACTTGTCCAGTTTTTGAAGTAATCGATCCGAGATATTTGGCATCATAACAACTGAAACAAGCCTGTTTGAATTCCATCTTAAGCCAAGATTTCTAAACGGTCAGAACTGCGTCAACTAATAACGACTCCGTGAAATAAACACGCTTCCAAAGGCTATCTACAATTAACTAAACATAGAACAGAATCTGAATGCCAGAAACCAATAAGTTGCAGAACTTCGCATTTGAGAATTGTGAACATGCAAAAACTAAACACTTATTATGTTTTGGTCTAGCTCTTCTGATCATATACATACTCAGAAGTCAGAAGAGATTCAAACTCCTTTAAGAACACAATTCCCTTCTCGTTACCAGTTCCCAACTCTTTCCCACAATCATAGAAGAACAAACTTCAAATCCAAAAAACCCTTCAACTTAGTAAGCTTTTTTCTTCATAGAAACTGCTTAGGGAATCAATATATATGAACTATTCCTGGTCGGAAGCTCCAGTAGTATTCCTGCCCTTCACTGTTCTTCTCCCGCTAGTGGTGCCACCTTCATACCTAGCATTCCCGTCGTTGAGGATCAAGGGAGCGTCGTTGGCCTCTTCTCCGTCGTCTACGGTGGCTATGTGAATGCAGGAACATCTCTCTAAGGACCCAAAAAACGCACTCGCCACGCCATTGATGAACCACATAGCAAGCCCGTCAAGCTTTGTACAACCAGGAGACGATCCATGGTTTGGAGAGGTGCGCACTGATCTGGGATCGACTCCATCTGAGGGAAAACTGAAGACATCAGTGCAAGTAGAGGAGGTGGTGGTAGCAGCCATGAATTGGAAGACTCCAAGCAGTAGTATAGAGTAAGATAAAGAAAAGAATTGGTTTTCAGGGCCTTTTATTTGTCCTGGAGTCTTTAAGGGAACTATGTCAAGGCTTGCCTAATTATTACGGTGGAATTATAAGGTGAAATCGTGAAGTCTTGAAATACAAAGCATGCGTAGAACTAGTGTAAGGTGATGCTAATGAGTGTCTTTAGTTGCTAATGGGCCAATGACGGTAAGTAAGTAAAATCATTAAGGAACAACAATGGATTTTTTAATCATTCTTGTCAGATCTTGACGCTCGCTTTTGTAAATAATTTAGACCACCTCAAAATCGATATCGGATTACCTTTGAGTAGTCAAATCCAAGAATTTCGAACTGATTTTTGGATTCTATTACGATCATATCGAATTCTTCGTATAAGTGTAGTTTAATGATAAATAGCAGCGCAAAGCTTTCTCGTTTGTTAAAATTCAAATATATTCATACAAGATTCACGTTCAACAAAAGATACATAAGTAATAGGCCAAGCTTTCACTTTCGCTAGGTGGTCAATCACCATATTGTTCGATGGCACTTCAATTTTGCCGTTCTTCTGATTCGTAAAGAGTAAAATACATTATAAAAGAAGCAAGGTAAGGATTGTAAAATGAATAACACATCAAGGGCATACAAGTCATTTCTATTGCCAACTATTAGACACTTCTGTTACAAAAAAAACGCACAACAGCTGGCTAATATTCATATGTAACAAATAACAATATTATTCCTCTTTCTGTTGTAATTCTCAAATGTACGTTAAGTATATATAAACAGTATGTGAGACAATAAAACATATACATATTCCATTCCTCTGATAAATTCTTACACGGTATCAAAGCTTTCCTGACCAATGTCACGGATCTCAACTCTGGCTCATCAGCTACTAGCTATAATGTTGCACAACCTTTCATTCCTTCTCTTGATTTTCCCATTCTAGCAAAAACCTTGAACTTCAACCTTCCCATTAAGCTAGACAGGCAAAATTTCATCAACTGGCGAGCACAAGTACTTGCATCCATAAGAGCCCTTGAACTTGAACACTTCATCACCACTGCACCTCCTCCTCAAATTTTCAATGCAGATGCAGATCAACCATTGACCACACAGACTACAATACCTGGCGCAGAACAGATCAACTGCTACTATGTTGGTTGCTCTCAACTATCGGAGAAGAAGTGATTGGTCAGGTAAATAATTCCAACTCCTCCCACCAAATATGGCAAATTCTCGAAAATCTTTATGCTTAAACCTCCATAGTTAGAGTCCTGCAACTCAAACATCAACTCTCAATAATGAAAAAGGGATCACACACTATAGCTGAATATATGCAGAAAGTTAAAACTACAGGATAAGTTGCAGGACATGCCATCACAGAATATAAACTAATATTAATTGCTCTCAATAGTCTTGGTTATGAATATGATCCTGTTATGGTTTATTTAACACACTCTATGAAAACCTCAACTCTACAAGAAGAGAAATACTCTCTCATGATGCATGAAACAAGAATAGAACAGTTGAATACAATTACCCAGACAGACATCTCATCACTTGCTGCCAACTAAGCAACTTTTAACAACAATAATCAATACTGTAACAATCGAGGTAGAAGGACTAGTTTTAAAGGCATAGCAGTTCATGGAAGAGGAGGCAGATGGAATGGAAATCGAATATTTTGTCAACTATGCCATAAACTTGTCCATAAGACACTCAAATGTCACAAAAGGTTCGACATATCATGGCAAGGAAGCACTAACCAACCATGGAGATCTAACAACAATGGAAAATCTACACAAAACAATCCACAAGGCTATCTTTAATCCTATTTGGCCTTAAATCATCAAGGTAATCCCTCTCCTAAAACACTTAGTGATAGTACATTGTTTGTAGATAGTGGAGCTACAAATCATGTAACAATAGACCTCAACAACCTTTCAATCAGTTCAGAATATGGTGGCAAAGATCAACTCACTGTTGGAAATGGTACCTCCCTTCCTATTGCTAATATGGGTTCATCTCATATTCACTTCCAAGACAACATACACCCACCTCTTGCATTGAAACAAATTCTGCACGTTCCAAACATAACAAAAAATCTATTGAGCATATCTAAACTCACCAAAGATAACAAGATTACTGTTGAGTTTACTGATGTTAATTGTTTATTTAAGGATAAGGCAATAGGGAAGGTTTTGCTCAAGGGAGTGCTTCAGGATGACCTATATATTCTTAAAGTCACCAAGTTACAAAACCAAATCAGGCTAGTCAAATAATCACATTCTGCTGCTAGTTTTAATGTTTTCGGTTCTCCACACTACACAAATTTTCTTTCTTCAAACAAAAGTCATTGTGAGGCAAATTTAGCACAAAAGAATGCAAATATTTGGCATGTCAAACTAGAACATCCTTCCAACAAAATATTGAAACAAAAATTGAGTTTAATGAAGTTCAACATAAACCTAAACAACTTGTCATTTTATGATGCGTGTAAACAAGGAAAATTGCATAAGTTACCATTTCAAACATATAACATCACAACCCAAATTCCATTAGATATCATTTATTTTGACATTTGGGGACCGTCTCTATATCTCTCAATAGAAGGACACAAATATTATCTCATTTTTGTTGATGCTTGCACTAGGTTTATATGGTTTTATCCCATAAAGCTAAAATCAGACACATTATCTATTTTCATTACATTCAAAACCAATATTGAACTTCATTTAAACAAAAAAATCAAATCCTTTCACACTGACATAGGAAGGGAATTTAAAGGCCTATTACCTTATTTTACACAAACATAGGATATAAACACGTTTGAGTTGTCCTTATACTCACCAATAAAATGGTATTTCTGAAAGAAAACATAGACATATCACTGAAATAGGCCTAACTCTCTTATCCCATGCTCATATGCCTCTTACCTACTGGCTTGAAGCCTTTTCTACAACTACATTTCTCATTAATAATCTTCCATCTCCAAGACTCAACAACATCTCACTATTTGAGAAGCTATATAACAAACCACCAAATTATCTCTACCTCAAAACCTTTAGCTGCAGTTGTTTTCCTTATCTTAGATACTATTCTCATCATAAACTTGATTTCCACACCACAAAATGTGTTTTTCTTAGATATAGTTCAATGCACACATGCTATAAATGCCTAAACAATAAAGGTGCAATTTTCATATCTTGCCATGTAGAATTCAATAAAGAAGAATTTCCATTTCCTGAACTTTTTCCTTACACTCAAACAAAAATGTAGCTTCACCAAGTCTTCCTATATCCACTCTATCTTCAGCCTCATTCTATCCAAAGGCAACCTCAGATCACTCCTCAATAGAAGAACACTCCCAATCGCTAGAATCCTCAATTAATTGACAGGTAAGCTCTCCAACTCCTTGCTCACCAGCCTATATTATCACATCTAACACTGCAATCAATGATTCCATCTTACCATTACCACAGAACACTCATCCTATGCAAATTCGCTCCAAAAGTGGTATCTTTAAACCCAAACTCTATTCTACCACTCTTGCCTCTACCCCACATACTGAGCCTACAACTGTTTTAGAAGCCTTAAATGACCATATATGGTTTTAAGCTATGCAAGCTGAACTTCATGCTTTACAATAAAACAATACTTGGACACTTATTCCCTATGAACCCACTATGCAAATTCTTGGTACTAAATGGGTGTTCCAAACTAAATATAATGCTGATGGGACCATTTCTAAGTATAAAACTTGTTTTGTTGCCAAAGGGTTCAATCAAACCCCTGGTGTTGATTTTTTGGAGACCTTTAATCTAGTTGTTAAAGCCTCAACAATTAAAGTCATTATGTCACTTGTTGTTTCCCATCACTGGGATATACAGCAAGTGGACATTAACAATGCATTTTTTAACTGTGAAATACAGGAAACAGTCTACATTCGTTAACCATAAGGATTTGAAAGCTCAACAAAGCCACATCATGTTTGCAAGTTAACTAAGGCTCTCTATGGTTTAAAACAAGCTCCTAGTGCTTAGTTCCATAAACTTAAAATTGCATTATTCCAATGGGGCTTCATCAAAGTAAGATACTTCTCTGTTTTACTCTCACAAGCAAGATGTCACTACAGTATTACTAGTCTACATGGATGATATCCTAATCATAGGAAACTTATCTCAAGCAATCCATACAGTCATAAACCAATTACATTCTCAGTTTGCATTAAAAACACTTGGAAGCATAAATCACTTTCTTGGTTTTTAGGCTTACCAAAATAACAATGGGTTATATCTTTCACAGAGTCATTATATCCACAATCTTCTTTGCCGAGCAAATATGTCCTCATGCAAGCCTTACTCAACTCCCATCAGCACAGCAACAAAATTATCTCTTCACGACGGTACACCATTTGAGCATCCAACTCTCTATCGGAGCATTGTTGGTGCACTTTAGTATTTGTGTAACACAAAACCATATATCAATTTTGCTGTCAACAAATTAAGCAAGTTTTTAGCAAATCCACTAAATACACATTGGGTTGCTTGTAAACGTGTTCTAGTTACCTGAAAGGCACTTCAAATTTGGGTTTATTTTTTCAACCGTCATCTACACATGCCTACAGTGATTCTGACTGGGCCAGCTCTCCAGACAATCAGAAATCTACCACTGGAGGTTGTGTCTTCCTCGGGGGCAACCTCATCTTCTGGACCTCTAAAAAGCAACCTATCGTAGTTTGATCCAGCATCGAAGTCAAATATCAAGCTCTCTCACAAATATCCACCGAAGTCCTATGGATCACGTCGTTACTCTCTGAATTAAGGTTCTCTCCTCCTCACAAACCAACTTTGTGGTGCGAGAACAACAAAGCTCAATCCCTAGCATAAAATCCTATCTTTCACTCATACACCAAACACATAGAGGTGGATGTACATTTTATTAGGGACAAGATTGAAGCTAGTTGTTTGGAGATCAGATATGTGAGTACAACATATCATATCACTAACATCCTTACAAAACCACTCACTTCCGTACGGTTTAATCTTTTACTCTCCAAACTAAACCTAGTTTCAAGCCCTCGGTTTATTTTAAGTGGGGCTGTAAAATAAAGAA
Organism: Erythroxylum longipes; assembly: GCA_027563885.1. Lineage (NCBI taxonomy): Eukaryota > Viridiplantae > Streptophyta > Magnoliopsida > Malpighiales > Erythroxylaceae > Erythroxylum > Erythroxylum longipes. The sequence continues at coordinate 5,640,555 of JAOQMS010000006.1, read as the reverse complement.
CACATCAAGGGCACACAAGTCATTTCCATTGCCAGTTGTTAGACACTTCTGTTACAACAAACCTACAATAGCTGGCTGATACTCATCTATAACAAATAACAATATTATTCCTCTTTCTGTTGTAATTCTCGAATGTACATCAAAAGTATATAAACAGTCTGTGAGACAATAAAACATATACATATTCCATTCCTCTAATAAGTTCTTACAAGGATGACACAATTCTCTTACAAGATACAAACAAAAGGAGTTCCACTCACTGAAGCCTAATGACAATAAAATTTACACCCACCAACCAATAATCAGTTTGGATTCCTAGTCAAATTTATAAAGAGTTATAGTTTGAGACCCTTTTTTCACAAATGACTAACACAAAATTGTATATATTCAGTAGCATAATGGTGTTATACTTCCAAGTAGTTGGTGCAAATTAAATTGTTCAAAACTAAAAAGATTGACAAAGGATCCATAATGTTGCAAGGTGCTTAAAGGGTCTTTCTTAGTGGAGAGACAATAATCTGATAGTGTTTTTCAAGCACAATGTTAACTATGTTAATTAGTAGTACAAAACATAAATTCTAAACAATACAAAATCACTTTAACTGAAGGCTAGACTGGCAACAACTAATTTTAGACAATTATTTGATTAAGATGATTTGTTATTTGGTGTGCTAAATTATCCCTTCAATATTTATGTTATTTGGAGAAGTCATAAATGGTTAGATAACTTTTATTGGTTCAGATGTAACTTTTAGACAGTTAGGAATGCAGCTGCAAAATTACTTAGAATTCTTAGTTTGTATCTTTTAAATAAATGAGGGTGCAGTGAATAATTTAGTTTATTGTAAGTCATTGTTTGATGTTTTACAACTTTAGTAATACTTCAACAAAATTCCTCAGTTATTTATTTTTCATGTCAATTCGTTTATGTTCCAAAATATCCTCAAGATGTATGCATAGAAGTCATTTGGTAAAATGTCTCTAAGGCAATTATTTACTTATCCAAAATTATTGGTACTCTCTTTATTAATGATTTTAAAATCGAATTGAAATAGTTGTTTTAATTGAGATAAATAAGAATCAACCTATTTTTTTGATTCATCTTATTTTTATAACTGTTATAAATAAAAACTGACCAATTTACTAACCATAACTTATAATTAAATCGTAGGTCATCTACTTCCAACTAGTATTTTCTAGTCTTCTTCAGTTTTTAGCCTTCTTCTCTAAACACACTTCAGCCTTTCCAGTGACACTTCAGATTTGCTCAATCTTATACAAATATTCAATCTCCATTATCAATCATACTTCATCCTCTTTAGTTACTCTCCAATTTTGTGAAATATTTCTAGTAGTCTCCTATTTGAATTGATTTTTAAACGTTTTTTATTCTACTTTAACCTCTTTTATGTTTCTTCTATATATACTATTGTTTAGATTCATTGTGTCGACAGATCACAAGTTGACTTTCGTTTTATTTTTGTTTCTTTTGTTGGTTGAACAGAAGATGCAGGAGTCGTAAAGACAAAGTTAAGGGGTATTTTTAGTTTCTTTCTTTTCATTTTATTTTTCTTCTTTGGTTCATTATTATAGGATTTTGTGACTTATTTAATTATTTTTTTAATTTATGGATCTATTTCGAAGAGGTTTAGGGTTCTTTTTGTTGAGGTTTTCCATTTAATTAACTTGATATTTCACTAACGGCATTTATGAAATATTGAGAGTTATATGTATCATTAATGTGATGTTTATTGTGACAACTCTTAAAACTATAGAATCCTCATCATTTATTAATATAATAATAAATTTAGATACTCAAAATATGGTTTGCTATTGTGGATTGAATGCCTAGTTAGGGACTTCATGGAACGATCATAATCTCAACTGGATATTTTATAGATGCCCTAATTATCCGGTAGGATATATTTGTTATTAATTTAAAAACTTGTGCTTAATGTTTATATAATGAAAAAAGTTTCAGGTTAAGAGATGCAATTTCTTCAAATGGTACGATGACAAATCTACTTATAAAGTTGTTAAAGTGAATCAAATTTAAGGAAAGAAGTATTAATATTAAAGAAGATGATTTAAAAAATATTGTTGAAATAAAAACAACCAAGGAGTTTGAAGAGCAAATGAAACTCATGAAATAAAACATAATTTTTTTGGCAAAAGAGTAAAAATAAATGAAGTTTATGCTAACCCTTCCTATAGCATAAATTTGAAAGACCTTTTGTTTTGAATGATGGATTTGCAATGATTGCATGTCTATAAGTGTATCTATATAGGTTCCATGCTCGACAACTACAAGTTTATTGTCAACTAACCCTCAATAATATATATGTCATCATCCTTTGAAACTTCATAAGCATTATCTCTATTCTGTTGCATCTTATATGTTCTTTTCCAACTTCTTTATTATAGTTTATGCAATATCTAACTTCAATCCATCTATAATATGTCTCCTATTTGGATACCTCTTTATCTATCACCATGATTCTAATTATTTCAAGCATGCTAATTACAGACCTGTCTCTAACTGGTAAGATTGTCCTGTTAAAAGTCTTGCTTATGTTGTTGTTAACTACCAGGCATTTAGATTTAAAGGTTTGGTAATATCTTGCCCACCTCTGCTTAGGATATTCAAGTAAGGTTGGAACACATTCGATCATTATTTTGTTAAGCTTTTTGAGCTTCTTGTTGAAATCTTCTACATAGGTGAACCATGCACAATTACAAAATTACTTCCTGAGATACTTTCCCTTCAAGTTCCTATCCCAATTATGGTATATATTTGTGACACACCTTCAGTGAGTTGAATTTGGTAAAGTCTCCTATACTACTCTGACCAATCCCTAATCCAATTGAAAAAATCTTAGTTAATGTTTAATGATATGATATAATCTAATCAACTATAAGTATATAAAGATGAAGATGCCTTCTACATATTAGATATGACTATAAGTCCTTCACCATGATCCAATTCTATATCAAATGCCATTATTCATGAATCATCTTCATGAATTAATGTTTTCTACCTCCTTAATATCCTATACTAATAGATAGATCCCTCTATCACCATCCTACCTACTAAACTCAAGAATTGGACTTAGAACTCAATTAAAAAAGCAATCATCTATCTAAAAATAACTATCAAATTCCTCCATCCTTCTTTTAGAGCATAAAAAAATGTATAACCTTTTGAACTGTAACAAAAGACAATGAAGTATGAATAAGATGTATAACAATGAAGTATGAATCAAATATAGAATGAAGTACGAAATGTCAATTTTCATTACTTGTAGCAAGGAAGTATCATCATTCCTTGACAGTTATAACTCCATTATTGATCCAGGATTATTTAGCTTCAACTCATGTACCCTAATATCTTGACATATTCATTAATATAAGCTGTTTCCATCTCATTTCTCAATCTCCTCTTTGTTCATCTACACATGCTTAAGTTAACAAAAATATTGAGATTCTTCCTACACTCTTTAACCATTTTTTGGTAGAGAAACTAGGCTTTTAAAAAATTCTATCCTTGAAATGACTCATCAGGAACTTAATATAAAATTTTTTTGTTTATTATTTGTGAAACAATTGTAGTTAGGTTTGAAAGTCTTTACTTTGAAACATCTTTGGTTTTTATCATATCTAACATGTAACTCCCAAGACAACCGTCAATATACCCATCCTTATTCCTATTACTCTCACTCTTTTTTAACCTTACATTATATGCTATTTACACTATATAACCTTATGTTTTGGCACACTTGTTAGATTATGACTGATACTTAAACTTGGTCTTTACAAAGCTTCACCTTATTCCTCTCCACTAGGATATTCATCACTACGAATAAAACTACCATAATTAGTTTTATCAATTTCAGCTGGTTAATGATCATTCAGAATGTCTACTTGAAAATCATGCTGTACATATTTAACATGTCTATCCACATGTTCCTCCACATGTTTATTACCATATTCATCCACATATTCATTACCCAGTTCATCATCACATTCATCATCATGTCCATCACTATGTTTATTATCATCATGGTCACCAATATGTTCCTCTCCTCTTATTCTAGGTAATATATAAAGAGCAAGGAAAGGCGTGTCTAAATTGTGCATAACATACATATCAACACTCTTATAAATTTTCTAAGGTCTCATAGCTTAATACAACTTTGATTTGATTCAGTAAGTCTCAAAGACTCTCTAAATTTGAAATTGGGTACCTCATGGTGCCTTGTCAACTTGATATTACATTAAATGCTCCTCGTCATATGTATTCTCCTATAACTGACACAATTATGGTCAAGATTTTCGCAGATAGCAGTATGCTTGTCAACATATTTGAATTTAGGTTATACTAAGACTTCCCACCGTAAAAAAAAAGTCTTATATATCTATATTGATCCATTGTAACATGTTTGTAGCCATAAGAGAATTTTAAAAGCAACGTAAGTTATTAAATACTACTATCCAAACAAATTACTATTCAAAAGAGGTAAATTCAAAACTATTATATACTTTTCAAAGAACATGAACAAATGTCAACATGATGTTAGAAACATAAAATTTTATAGAGAAAATTATGGATAAAATAATATTCTTGTAGACCTTAATTTGTATCCTATATATACATTCTTGTTTATTTTAGATTATTATAGTTGATTACACTCCTATAGTTTCTAAAAAGTGAATGGTTGATTACTAAGAATAGGAAACTAAGATTGCACAATATAGGGAAGGGTGCAATAGGATATGGTAAAAACATTTGTTTACACTTTATTAGTTTCAGAAACAAAAATAGATGTATAGAAACTCAGTTATAGTAATCTGCAAGTCCATACGTCATAACAAGGAATATTCACAGGTTCCATACACCATATCCTTTTTTTTTTTTTTGCAAAAGCTTAGTCGTGGCTGCAATGTAGAACTTAAGTTACTTTACCTAATTAAGTAATGGGATATGTTATTTGATAAAAGGAAATGGCATTTTAGGGATATAAACATATCATGTGCATAAAATGAGGGTAGTGGCTCCTCATAATTTTACTTTTTACAAATGGGGATTTTTAGTTCAATATGCCTTAGTCATAGAGGGGAACTTTTTTGTCATAAATAGGTCTTAATGTCCCAATATGTCACTTCTTTTTTATACAATGTAAGTCCCTTTTATAAAATTTCAGCGGGCATGAATTGAGTAATTGCCTCCTATGTGCAATAAGGACCATAAGGGGAACCCAAAAAACAAACAAACAAAGTGAATGCATGCAGCAAAAAGAAAAACAAGCAATGACATAACATTTAGACGGTCAATAATAAATAAAAGTGCAAAATATTACAGAACCAAACAACAAAAGATAGAGGTTGAGAAGTGGAAAACAAGGTGGTAGAAAAAGAGAAGGGAGATCAATTAATTACCAATTACCATAGAGGAGAAGGGGGAGTTGAGTTGCGTAAAGGGGACAATGAGAAAAGATGTTAGCAATGGTAAAGGGGGAGGATGACGAGGGATATGAGAAAGACGATGAAGAGGGATAAAATTAAGAGTTTTGTTAGGAAGATTCAGAATTTTAGTATTAAAGATTGGGTAAAATTAGGAGTTTCATTAATTTGAAATTTAGTTAATATTTAATTAAACTATTTTTACCAGTTTGATTAATTTTATTTAAGATAAATTAAAGTAATATGATTTATTAATTGATTATTTAATTTTAGGTATTTAAAGGAGAAATAGGTTTTTACTACATCATCCGTGATATATAGTAGAGGACTTAATAAGTCATATCATCATTACATTTTTTTTATTTATAAAAGGTTCAATTTAAAAGTTCTTAAAATTTTAATATTTAATTTGAGCACTTAATTAGAACTTGTTATTGTTACCCAAAAAGTGTCCATAAATGAAACTTCTAGGCCATGTGAAGAACAGTCGTGTGGCAATTGGGGCTAATGAATTTAGGTTTAGTGGTGAAACTTCCTTTAATGGCAAGGGACTGCTGACAGATGTGTAGTCCCACAATTGGATACCGTAAAGTCTTTGATAGACTTAAAGACAAATTCACGTGATTTGAACAATTGTTATAATGGCAACTTGCGTTGCAACAATAACATGGATAAGAATGTCCAAGTGCTGCTTATGGTTTCAAAGTGTATTCTGATTCTTTTACGAGGTGAAAGGAATTTTCTTGAGTAACTTAGGCACTAAGTTGATAAGAGGAAACATATTGGATAGCTTCTATAAAATCGTTGTCAAAGAGGGCGTGATTTTCTTTTAGCGGAGGAGACCTGTGAGGTCACCTTTTAGGAAGTGGCTAGCAAAGCAATTACGTATGGCTAGCATGGTTGCGGTGTAGAGTAGGAATTGCGTTAGTAGTACAGTAAATCTCATCCGATCCAGGTACCATGCTTCGACAAGGGTGCAACTAAGATGTCTGGAAAATAGGCAAAGAACCCAGAACATTGCAAGGTTCGTAGATTGTCTATTTAGCTGGAAAGACAATAACATGACCGATTGGTGTTGTTAGCACAATTTTTAATCATGTTGGCAGTATAAAGACAAATTCTAGATAGTAAAAAACCGTCTTTTGCCAGGGATGGACTTGGTTATTGTCAATTATTTTTAAACACAGCGGGTGTTTGATAAAATGTTCCTTAGGCTGAATTGAGTTGTTGGTTGTTTGATTATTTAGAATTGTTGATAATATATTTGCAGGCTTGTATATCGTACCAGGTTTTCTTGTCTTAATTCCCAAAGTGTCAAACTTGAACTGCACATTCAGTATTTGACAAGATGCTTATGGGAAATCAAATCACCAAGCATTTGACATTAGATATAAAATTTTAAGACTTCTTGAGCAATTATCTATTGATGGTTATACTAACTTTTCTAAACAAGGACAAAAAGTAAATATTATACTTTGAGACACGGAAAATGTACATCTATAAGCAAACAAATGTCTTTTGGCAATATCAGTAGAGCCATTTTAAGGAGTTTGGAACCCGTATTATGGACGAAAACATATAAATGTAACGAGTTGTAGACAGAGAAATGTGCATGTAATAGACAACTTGGGGAGGAGAGGAACGAAGACGAGCAGCTTGGAAACATAAATAAAGTGTGAACGATCGTAATGATAATAATAATTATTGTATGTCACCCACTAGGGTGAGTGACCCCATCCATTACACATCCAAGACAAAAGAAACAGATGATATGATGGGGAATATGCGCGTGCCAGAGATTAAAGGCTAAAGTTTTCTTCATTAATCAAATGCTTCCTTAATTAATTATAGAATAAGAGATGCTTATTGGTCTAAGCATGTGTAACACTACTACGTGCTCTTGATGTATTGTTTGGTGAACTCCAAGAGCCAAAATTCCAAGTTACACTTACTTTTCCGTGATTTTGCAACAAGCCCAATCAACGCAAGCCTTCCACTGACCCTGAACTAGCCCATTACCAAGTTCCTTAAATTCTGGCCTTAACCTGAAGCAAGAAATGCAAATCATCCTGAATAAGACACCCAACGACAATCCCACCTGCACCTTGACAGTCATTCCTCCTTTCATATCTCCATCACTGATTGCTAATGGTACTCTGATCTTTCAGTGTATCTTCTACTTGCCAGAAAATCAGTCAACAACACCGCAGGCTTATACTGATTCCTCCTATTATTTAGTGAACAATGTATGTTTTCAGTTGATGAAATAGAGTACATTTCAAGCATAGCGTTGTGATTTTGGTACCTAAATTGTCTGCAGTATCAACTTGTTCAGCCTAAGAGACAAGGTCTATAAGCTCCAAATCGACCTATCTCTTAAGATAAGAAAATTACTAAATGTAACTCTACCTTTACTAATCAGGCGAGTTTCTATGTCCAGATGTCGCTTGTTCAATGTGATCAAGCACTTGCTTTCAAGTCATTACACTTACTTTCTTTTTTGAAAGGCGCCGCTCCAGCGACTTCCGTTCTTTGGAGCTCCAACGACTTCCGTTCTTTGGAACTGCTTATAACAGATGAACATTATTAGCCTTCGACGTCCTTGTATGGATTCCAGAGGCTGTACTATTCCGGAAAACGCACTCAATCCTCTTTCGTATGTTTGCTGTTGATTTATGCCTCAGCAAATCGTTATAATTGTAATTTAGTAACAAATTATTTAAATTCATTATTTATCTTATACATGTTTAAATATATATGATAAATTCCGTAGAATAATTGTAAATTGCAAATGAAAATTTGCAATTTATAATTATGAGATTTATATTGCATTTATGTATTATTTCTAAATTGTTCCTAGTTATTATTTTATTAAGATTGGATATTAATATAATATAAAAAGACTGCACACGTTATGTTTTTCCTTATAAAAGAAGTAGCCGATTTCATAGGCTAAAGTATAAAGATACTTAAATAAACGTATGAGTACTTATTAAAGAACAGTTCACTGAATAAACTCAACATGAGAAATCTATTTGGAACATTACTTGTATATCTACGGAATTCTCATTATGATGATTGTATAAGTAATCCTTTGACTTGAGGTCTCCAAAATTATCTTGTATAGAGATTACTATATTTTGATACTACTTATGATCTATTTAATCATGGGTCGTTTAATTGATAGTTATTGGATGTAGCATGAATTATATAGAGGTAGTTGAATGATCAAGATATGATTCATCACCCTAAAGTAATTAGGGACAATGTTTCGTTGTTCTCAATTAGTATTGATTCGAGAAATCCTTTTTCAAGGTGGAATGATATTTTATAAATAGTTTACAAATGTCATTAATTTAATCAATAACTAATGACAGAAAACTAATATGATTGGACTTAAAATAGAGTAGATATTAATTTCATGCTCTATATCTAATCAGAACATTGTATAATAAAATGATTGAATTATATGAAAAAATCATGCACAAAAAGGTTAGTCAAAACCATTTTGACATTCCTAAATATTTGAATGGTCATGATGCGTTGCTAGACGCCAATCTTGATCTATGATTATAAATTGTTTAATTAGAGAATTAAAGAAAATTAATATGAGTTTTAATTTATCTAATTCTAATTATGAATTGGAATTATAATTTATATCATTGCCAACATATTTGAGAATCTAATGGGTCTCACATATAGAATGAATTGAAGAGAGCAAAATTAATTTAATCAAGTTAAACTTAATTGTAAAGTTTGAGAAAATTTATAATTAAATATTAGATATTTAACAAATAAGGATCAATATAAGATATTAAATCTTATTCAGACATAACTGGTATTTAATTAGAATTATTTACAATTTTAATTAAAGTTTAATTGAAATTATAATTTAATTTCAATTAAATTACTAAAACGTCCAAAACTTATTATAAATAGGCTTAAGCTCTATAAAGTTATACTTCTTGCTTAACCCTTTCAGTAAGAGTTACATAGTTCTCTCAATTCATTCTATGAACACCGTTAAAGGTCGGACATTTGTGCGGCTACGGTGATTGACACGGATTACTTTTGGAAACGGTTCGAGTGATACGACAAGATAAAAATCAAGCTTTAAAATAAGGTACGAATTAAGTTTTTGCTTTATTACAATTTGTTTTAATCGTTTTATAAAATTAAAGCGATCTTAATTTTTGATAAATCAAAAGTTGAAAAAAAGTTTTGTAATTATTCCGCTACAGTTGGGATCGAATTCTGACCCGATTTTTCAACATTGGTATCATAACAGATTTTATTTCAATAAGTTCGATTAAAATATGAGCGATTGTTATCTATCGGAAAATTTGGAATTGAAAAAATTAGTTATGATCTGATTCTTGAATGAACCCTAAAAAGAAAAATTAGATTACCCATTCTGAAAATTTGTTTATGTCCTTTATTTTGGGTTTGCCTTCTGAAAAATTCACTTTAAGCGCATATGGTGTTTGCTTTTGTTATGGAAATTGAAACCCAGAAAACTTTGAACCCTAGAATTGTTCAAGGGTTCTTAGCGCGTATTCGAGTAGTGTGATTGGTCACGTCTATATTGATTGTTTCGTTCTCACTTTGGGTTGCGTCTACGAATCTGGCTACTGGAATATACGTTTTTTGGTTTGCGAGTTGTGTTTCTCGAAAATCGATTGTTTGTGTTGTGGAAAAACTCATTTCACAAGAAACACATATCATTCTAGAAAACACACTTTCTGTCTTTTATGCAAATATGGGTTTTTGATTTTTAATAAGAACCTAGATTGGAATGATTATATTTTGTGTTTTTGTTTACGAATCTGGCTATTGGGTTTAATGAATAAGGAAAGTGTTCTGGGTTTTGCTTGAGTCTTGGAGAAGGCTTGATGATTATGAAGAAATCTATAAAACCTAGATTCTGGAAAATAACGAGGACGTATCCACCTCTCTCTTGTCCACCTACAAGTGCTTATTGTCACAAAGGTCTACTTTGGACCCGAACTTTCACTACAAGTCGCGCCCACCTTTGTGCGGCAATCCCGCTTCGGTCCGCTTAAGTAAGATTCAGCCTTCTCACGTGAATGTTGCTGAACAATTTCGTTATCCCTCGAACACCTCACGCGCACACAAGTGTTTAAAGTATTTCTCTCACACACTCAAAATAACATAAGTGTAAAGTAGAGTAAAGAAAACGACAAGAGATTTTTAAATGTAGTCGAAGCTACCTCTTTCATTAACTCTCAACAAAATGTTAACAAAAGACACGAGT
>JAOQMS010000006.1:5610515-5622382 GCA_027563885.1 Erythroxylum longipes | reverse complement strand
CATATATCCAAAAACCTATTTATTAAGACTTTTGTCTTATTAGAGTTGTACGTGTAACAATGTATGTTGAGAGCCATCTGCCACGAATGTGTTTATTTATATATATGTACTTAGTAACTGTTGAGAGGTTTGCCTTCGCGTGTTGGCTGTGAAAAAACAAATACTTTGTTAAAGGCGTTTTCTTCCTCCTCTTCTCTGTGTGTCGTTTTCGTAACATAAAAATTTAACCTGCTCTTAACCGTCCACACCGGAGAAGTCATCGACATCCTCTCCGCCGACTTGCGTTCATGGGTGAGTATTCACCCAGCGGTGTTGCAAGGTGGTGACGCCATATCAGTGGCGTCACCAGCCCATAATCACCAGCGGCAACTGGTTTTGCCGTTGTCTACAGTAGCCTTGGACCAAAAACTCAAATGTTTATTGGTCACATCAAGGCTACATTACAAATTTAAGAGGCTTTAAATAAGAAGAGCAAGGAACATATGCGGATGCAATAAAACATGCACAAACCCAGAAGACAAATAACTCCTATCGTGTTTAGTAAATGCAAGTCCAGTATACACAGGCAGAGGCATACTCAAACGCATCAAATCGTACGCATGCATATATAAAGAAAACAAACCTATACACTCTGATACCAATGTTAGATTATGAAGAAACAACATAATTACGTAAATCATGTTAACCACAGGATCATTACATATGCATAAATAACAAATAATCACGTACTTGGACTATTTGTTTATTTCCACTGGTTAAAGAACCACTTTTTTGTAGATCTTTGTTTTTCTGTTTTTATTCTTCGTATGAACAACCACGCAGAAGAAACAACACACGCAGCAGTTTCTACATATTGTTCTGTTGTTTTTAAACATACCAAAAACATTAACTACCGTATGTAGTTATTTAAAGAACATTTACTATTATACCCCTCATGGGTGTATATGTGTCATTAGTAATTATAAAGACCATCAAAATAATGACTATGTAATTGAATCTAAATCTTAAAAGGAAATGAAGTATAATGTATTTGAATCCCATATTCAAATCTTCAAAATTTTTATTCAAAGGTTTCGGTCCCATATAAATCATGTCAAATGTCAAGCAACTCAATAAAATAATTTTTCAAGAAAATATAGAGCAGTTAAGGAGTCAATTGATTTCATTCTTATCTTTCTGTTGAGGTTTTTATTTTTTATTTTTCTTTCAAATAAAAAAATATGCTTAATTGTTAATGTCTAATAATTATATATTATATAAAAATTAAAGATAAATTATTTCATAAATAAATAAATAATATTTTAATCTCTTATATAATTTTTATTAAAAATTATTAGTAAACATTACTATATTTTATTAAAATAAAAAATTAATATTTAAATTTTGTTTTAATTATTAAAGAAAAACTTATTTAAAATATATATTTTTTGAACTTATTTTAAATAAAAATCATATTTATTAATAATTAATAAATTAAAGTTATTATTTTTAAAATTTCAATTTTAAATTAATTATGAAATTGATTTAATTTATTAAATTAATTATTCATAGATATTATTAATAATTAACATTGAACAATTATATATAATGCTAAATTAAATTATTTATAATTTTTATTAAATAATCAAATAATATATTTAGTTATATTTCTTATAATTTATGAAAATTAGAAGAAATTAAAACTGTAAACATAAACCATAAACTCAAACAAACAATTTCTTTAACTAAGGCCTTGTTAGGTAATCAGTAGATTGCATCAGCTGTTAGATGATTTTATCAGTGGTTAGCTAACAACAAATTAATATAGCTGATTTCACCAGAAGATAATATCAACAGTTTATTTAATGACGTTTGATAAAATTAGTTGTTTATGTGTAAAATGACTTATAAAGGTATAACTTAAAAAAAAGATTTATAAAGATATGAGTATTAGTTGTTTATATCTTAGCATTTCTTTGAATATTCTTATAATAATTTAAAAAAAGCAAAAGAAGTCAAAACCATCATTTTCTCAAGTATCTTCCATCGAGCCTTAAGAACACCGGAAGTCATCTCAATACAACTTCTCAATGATGAATGAGTTCGATTGAAAACTTCTTGAGATACTATTAGATTGGCAAAGTCCTACTGAATAACTAGAGAGATCACAAATATGCCACTAAAAATAAGTTTGAGAATGAGTTTGGTCTTATCATACTGGAAGTCTTTCCCTAAATGCAACACCAACGAGCTTAATATAAAATTTGGTCTATAAAAATGATATCGATTTAATTTCTAATTTAAGGAAATATAAATTTTTTGGCATTTTAATTTTAATTTTTTAAATTTAAAATTGAAACTATGTGTTTAATATATTAAATTAAAATAAAATTATTTTTAAAATACTATTTATATTAATCTCTTAGATAAAAATAATTAATTTAAATTTGACTTATTAATTTTAGATTAAATTGAATTGAGTTAAACATAATATAAGTGATAATAATATAATATACTAAATATTGATATAAAAGGGACCTAAATATCTGATTTATACAAAAGTAATTAATGTAATATAATTAGAGATTAAAAATTTAAAAGTATTTAATTTTTTAAAAAAATTTAATTTAATACTATATATTTTTAATTTTTAATTTAATGATTAATTTTTTAAAATTTGTATAAATTAAGTCAAATTTATATCTCTATCTCTATCTCCATCTCTTTGAGTAATTTGTAATAATTTTTTAATATAATAGTCTTTTAATCCCTTAATTTCTCAGCCTTTGGTAGTTTGAAATCGTCAAACAGCTAAAACCTTTCAATCTGCAAAAAAATAGTTTGATAAGTTATTTACCAAATGAGGCCTATATTTGAAAGAAAAAACATATCCATATTTCAAATCATCAGTTAAACAAAAATTTATCTTCTAGCAGCACCAAATAAAGCATTGTCAAAGAAATTGGAAGTGAGAGTTCAGATTATGATCGCCCATTAGGAGAATGTAATCACGAAAAGTAGGATCGCAAATTAATCGCTTTCCTAATTTTTTATATTTTTATTTAAGATTTCTCGTGAAATATAGTGTCTCAGCGTGTTTACGACAGAGGAAAGATAGCTAGAAGATGGATATAAGATGATATATGTGAAGTTTGAAATACATGAATGCAAATATCTTATTGAATATATGCATATCTGACAATTTTATCTTATTATAATTAATTTGAAAAAAAGAGTATTTTTATGTAAAGATTTCTAACAAAATTTAACTTAAATATTAATATTTAATAGAATTAAAAAAATTAACATCGTTAAAATTATTTTATTTGAGTCTTAAGTTAACAGAATCTTAAAATTCTATATAGGTCAATGTCATGAATAATACTAGCACAATATGATATTGCTGCTGGTCAATACTAGATTTTGGTTTGGGTATTTTTTAAAATTATAAAATCGTCTTTAAATTTTTTTAAAATTACAAAATAAGCCCTCAATATATTGTGGTCTATAGTTTTAAATTTTACATCAACCATATCTCTAAAATCATAACAATATAAATTTGAAATAACAATTATCTCTTTATTTCCATTAATATTACTTTTTATATATAAATAATAACCATAACTAATATAAGCAAAAGTACATTTAATCATCATATATATATATATATATATATATATAACTAAGGATAATACAAAATACTTAAAATGTTACAATTTACATAATATAATAAAGAATAATTACATTAAAACATCATGTATTGAGAATAGTAAAGGTCTATGACTCCATAAGTATTACAATAAGAGTTTGTGTCGAGGAACACAATCAAGTAAAAGTGAAACCTGAAATAAAAACACTTACAATTAAAAGTTTTATATTTATATTTAACATATGTATAATATAAGTAAAATTAAAAGAAAAGAGGAGTGAAAAACCTGAAACTTTATTCAATCGAATATTCACTCAAATTGTATTGACTTCAATTTTTATTTTATACAAAATCTTCATCATTGAAAGGAGCCTTATCATTATTATCATCTAAATTTATTGCACCAAATGGCATATCGATACTTTTCCATCTAAAATTAACTTTCAAGTCACTCTCATCTATCAAACTTGGTTCCTCAAAAACCTAATCCACTAAAAGATCGATATGGTCAAAGGTAAAATAGATCTATAAAACTACTTACTCTATTAAGAATACTAGTAAACAAATAAAATAAAATAATTAAAAAATTACAATAAATTATAAATTATATTCAACTTAATAATGATAATAACTTACCTTTCTCGAAGCTTTAAATTGCATCAAACAAAGACCAAATTGTTCAATTTTTATGATTCAATTTTCTTAGAATGAATGAATTCAAACGTGTTCCAATTCCTTTCACATCTCTTGTACTTACACATTAACTCAGAATTCGAATTGTAAATCTTTGCAATTTTGAGACACCACTTTCAACTTGGTCCTATCAAACAACTGGAAGATGACAAAAGTAACTTTATTAATAGAATAAAGTGATGATTAATTTCTAGCAACTAACAAAAGTGAATAAATATATATCTTGTTTCTTTGACGAAATGTAATGAGCATCACAAAATCACCAGAAACATCCTTATAAAACTCCATTTTTAAGCTTAAGAGATTTTGTTTTATCTCATATTATAATAATTGTTTTAATAGTTAATAGCATCCCTTATTAACTTCAACGTTCTTTGTAAACCTTGATTTAGAATAGATACTAAGATTAAAAAATGCCCCAAGTGTAAACAACAGAGAGTAAAGTTGCCTTTCTTATCTTTCTTTAATGACTACAAGATAAAGTGTATATAAAGAAAACTTATTTTTCATATTGGCTTTGATTGCTACATTCGTCCTTTTCTTAGCATTAAAAAAAAACTTATTTTTGCCTTCTCATCATTATTATCAAGATAAAGTACTATCACTAAAGGCTCATAAACTCATATGAAAATTGATATTAGGAATGTTCTTGCAAATTTAGTTGACATATTACACCAATATTCTGTTGTACTTGCCATTCCTCACGACTTACCACCTCCCCGTTTATAAGACCATGCTATGCCTCTTCAAGATGGGATAAATGCTGTGAAAACGAGACCCTATAAATACCCATATGCTTAAAAAATTAAAATTGAAAGAATGGTGGAGAACATGTTAAAAGAAGGTATCATACAACCTAACATAAGTCTCTTTACGATACCAATTTTGCTAGTTAAAAAAAAAGATGATGCATGGCGATTCTATAGAGACTATAGGGCTTTTAATGCTGTCACTATTACGGATTCTTTTCTTATTCCTATTCTTGAAGAGCTACTTGATGAACTATGGGGATTTAAGTATTTATCTAAGCTTGACATTCAAGATATCATCAAATACTTATTTGTCCAAAGGCTAGACCAAAAATAGTATTCTGTACTCATCACGGCCATTAAAAGTGGATCATAATGCCCTTTGGCCTCGCAAATGCTTCAACCACTTTTCAAGCCTTGATGAATGATGTCTTCCACCCGTTTCTTTAGAAGTTTTTCTTACTTTTTATGATATCTTGGTTTATAGCTCGCATTGGCCTTTGCACTTAAAACATCTATCTTTAGTCTTAGCATGCCTACAATCACACTCTCTATTTGCTAAGTTGTCTAAGTGCTCTTTTGGATGGAATCATGTAGAGTATTTGAGACACATAATAATTGAATAAAAGGCATAAATGAACCCTGCCAAGGTTCAAGTAGTACCCGATTGGCCTATTCCTTTCAATATTATGCATTTTCATGCCTTCTTAAGCCTTACCAGGTATTATAGATGGTTTACCAAAAATTATACTTCGATAGTAGGTCCATTAACAAAGTTGATGCAAAAGGACAAATTTTTATGGTCAAAGGAAGCACAAGAGGCTTTTGACACCTTAAAGCAAGCTCTCACTATAGCTCCAGTTTTAGCTCTACTTGACTTTAATAAATAATTTATTTTGAAAACAGATGCCTCGAGTTAAGGTATTAGTATTGTGCTTACGTAAGAAGGCCACCCAATTGCATTCTTTTTTAAGAAAAAATCGAACTGCGTGCAATAGAAATCATCATATGTACATGAACTTTATCCAATCGCAGAAGCAATAAAGTTTCATCATTATTTGTTTGGCCATTTCTTTACCCTTCTTATTGATTAGAAGAGTTTGAACAATTTAGCTAATCAAATTATCCAAACTTTAGAACAAGAGTCTTGGCTTCCAAAATTATTGGGTATTGAAATGAGTATAAACCAAGTCCCCAAAACTAAGCCACTGATGCCCTTTCACATTGCTATAATTTGGCAGTCTCTATTCCACAAGCTTTAAATCATTGAAGAATTAAATTGACAATACAAACTTCTTTTGAAATTTAGTACTCACTACAACAAATTAGCAAAAACCCCTGTCTAATGTCCAATCATTATGTTTGTGAGGGCCTAGTTTATTAGAAAATTTGCCTTATTATACCACCACGAGCTCGTAACATCATAGATAAAATTCTATTGGAGTTACACTCATCACTAGTCGGTGTTCATACAAGGATGTTAAGGACTTATACTCAGGTTGTCGCATATTTTTTTCTGGCAAGGTATGCCCCGGGACATTAATTCATTTATTCACCATTATCAAATTTGCCAATGGGCTAAGATTGTCCAATTACACCTTGCTAGCTTTTTGGGTCCCTTACTAGTGCCTGAACATGTGTGGGAAGACAATGGAGAGTGGCACACCATGACGTTGAGACTCTCCTGCATATAGTGGTCAAGTGTTAACCCCTAAGTCTGAGATAGCAGAATAGTGCGGGCATTGGCAAGCCTTGACCAGTGTTCGACATGTAGAACAATAGAATAAGGCAAACACTTGCGAGGAGACAAGGAGGAAAAGGGGCAATGTCAAGCGTTGGCATGCATTGGTGCACATTGGTGGAAAGCTTTGACGAGATGCAAGATTCGAATGAGAGACCAAAAGAAAGCTTGAGACGGACTTCGAATGGAAGGCTAGCTAGATCATATGCATGACAAGAATATGCGATAGTTCTAAGGTTACTTAGCAAGTAGATCTAGCATAGTGCAAGTTTTAGGAGAGTTTTGGACCTTATACAAGCTAACTTAGCTAAAACTAAGTTCTTGACGAACTAAGGACTTAGTGTGTGCTCAAATAGACAGACCATGGCTAATGGAGATGGCATGGGTAAGCATTGGACGGACTAGTGTGCTATTGGCTTGGATGACTCATCATCAATAGATAGATATGAGAAGATCTTAAATGATGTAGCTGATAAGATTACAGTGGATGAACATTAGCTCTAAGAGATAAAGTTCATGTAGAAAGATCATTTAAAGATATAGGAGATCTTTGTGGATATGGATAATCATTCTTAGATAGTGCAATCTTTTATCTCATTATTGTGATGTAGCTTAATCCTATTAGCTAAGAGTCCTAATTAGATGGGGATGTCATCTATTGGTTAGTGTAATATAATCTGATAAAGATAAGATAGGATAAGATTGTGATCTTAGCTAGTCGAGTTCTATTAGGATTTTAACTTAATTATCTAGAGGTGCCAATAAATAGCTCATTTGAACCTTGCTCTTCTCAGAAGAAGGGACTATGAGAGAGACACTCTGAATAATGAGTGTGGGAGACACTTAGAGATTAAGAGAGTATTTCTTTGTATACTTTGAGGGAATTAATGAAGGTTGGCTTTTAAGTTGTATCTCTTTCTCTTGTTCTTATTATTACCATGAATATTTAGTTCTTTCGTAGTTTTCTTACAAGAGTGTGAGAGTGAAACACTGCGAGGGTTGTGAGGCGTTCGAGAACAAGTAGGTTGGTCGACAATCACAAGAAAAAGCTGAATCTTGCTTTGATGAAGCTAAATGAGATTGTCGTGCAAAGAGGTTGGAGCATCTTGTGGGACAAGTTCGTGCTTGAAAGAAAACCTTTTTAATAACTGGTATCAAAACCATAGTTTGAGATGGCGGGAGGCAGCAATTTGGCAGAACTTGTTAATCTAGTGGAGGCACTCATTGAGCCGATTCCTCAAGGGGAAGAGGAGGTCACTTCTGACAACACTTGATTCGAGATGTTGGAGACATGAATCTAACAGTTGCAGCATCAAATAGCAGAGTTGAAAAAGGCATAATAGGAGTCTAGGTCTGAGGTGGCAATCCTAAGGCGTGTCATTGCAACACAGGACGTTGGACTAATAAAAAGCACTTTGGTGAAGGTGAGAGAGTGTAACATCCTGTTTTCATACTAAAGGTTAGAACCCTAGATTTCTGTATATGAAAAATATCAAAGAGAGATTAGAAAATTGCATTTCATACTCATGTATAATATTAGTATGCACACATGTGAATTTGATTGCTTTGCACACATTTCAATTACTGTATATACACTCATTTGACATTTTATGGGTATAACTGATATTTAATGTGAATTGTGGACTATGTGTCTTAAAAATTGATTTAGTGTGTTTTATTAGTGATTTAGAATTTTTGGTGAAATTTGAGAATTTTCTGGAAATTAAGGGTATTTTGAACTAGGAAAAATGTCAAGTGGTAGGACAATTGATAAATAGCAGTAAATTTAAGAGTCAAATGGTAGTGAAATTTTTTATAAATGACATTTGGGTTTAATGAAATATGTCGTTGAAATTTGTAGATAATTAGAGTAGAAATTGGAGATTGATTGGACTAGTTAATGAAAGAACATCATGTAAACTAATGGGAATTGGACATGTGGCAAGTGACATGTGTTACTTGCAACACCATGCATATAACTCATGACTCTCTTATGTGAAAGACCCATTTAATTGTTCCCTTTCATTCTTGCTTTTCCTCTTATTCTCTTCGACACTCTTCTTCTCATCTTTTTTATTCTTTTTCACTTCCATGATACTCTCTCCACCGTCATAAAAGTTCAAGCTCACTTTCACCCTTCATTTCTACCATCATCTTGCACTCTCTCTTATTCCTCACAAAAGACCCAACCTCCCACCTTGAAAGATGATGTGCGTGGGTTGTATGGAGAGCTAGGGTTAAGAGAGATCTTGAAGATTATGAAGCTAAATCAAGTAAGTTATGCTTTAATCTTTATGGGTAATGTTAAATCTAACTAATTTGATTAGTAATTTGAGATTGATGATCATGATTATGAAATTATTTGTGTAAAACGTGAGTGGTGAAAGGATCATATGAATGTCTTGTTTTTACATAAATAATGAGTAATGATTCATAAATTGATGTAGTGATGCTTTTGGGTTAAATTGATTATAAAAATGGTGTATAAAGAAGAGCAAAAAAATTGATTAGTGAATGGTTGGTTTTATGCTCTATTTTTTCTTATATTAATGTGGGTTGCTTTGATTGCTTTAGAGATGAATTAACATGAGTTTAGAGCTCATAAGAAGGAGTATTATGATGTCTTGAAATGAGGTAAACTAGAATTATAGTTAGGAATGAAAAGAAGGTGTAAATGAAGTAGAAAGATGTGCGGAAAATTGAGGATGAATGTTTAAGCATGAATGTTTGTTTTATTGATTATGATCAATAATCTTGTATGATGTGTTTTATGGATGAGATGTTTTGTGGATGTTTTGAATTGGAATGGAGGTGATAATGACGAGAAGTTGAAGTAGGAATGAGAGGATATGTATAGGATTTGTTAGATGTGATTGTAGGAGCTGAAAATTTGGAATTTTCCAGTAAATGTTTGTTTGGAGGGACATATGTGTCCACTTGGCGGACCTTCTTGGGAGTTTCAGTGCTCCAACTCTGTTCATGTCCATTTGGAGGGACATACATGTCCGCTCAGTAGACATTCTCGGGACAACTACAGTAACTTGCAATTTTGACCCTTTTAATGGAAAAATCTCACTTTGGGTCTTCATGGAAGTTGTAGAACTCAAAGTTCTCTTCGAAACCGTACCAAAATGACCTTAATTTGACATCCATATCGAAAATTATGCCTATTGTCCCAAATCATGTACATAAATAACTTATTAACTTGTCAATGCTTTCCTATGATGTAATTAGGCTTGAATGTGATCTTGAATGAGCCTAGTAGATGATGAATGAAGCGATTAAAGTAAGGAAAGTGTATTAGGGATTAAAGAATGATTGAAAGATGTTAATTGATTATGAGAAGTGAATAAAGGAAATATACCCGGGATTGTCAATATAAGCATGCATTATATACCTTACACATACACGTATGTGTATAATGAAATGTTTATGTGATTGTGCAATTAATAATTTGTGTGCACTATCTGTGTTGCATGAAATTGATATACAGGATTCAACATTTGCATATAGACATTTTCGGATCATAGAAGCAAACGCTAATCTGGAGCGTACTGTGAGTTGACCTAGATGATCTCATTTCATTGTTTATTCCGTTTTCCATTTCTGCATTGAATTATTACTGATGTGAATGTGATTGAGATAATTCTGAACATTAATGTTTTGAGGAGTTTGATAAATGTGAGAATATTGGAAGTGCTCCTTGTATGTGAATTTGAATGAAATATGTGTATTCTCAACATAAATGTTGAATACCAGACTGAGGTCCGATGACATATGAAGGAGAATATAATTGTGGGATTTTGAGCACTTTTAATTGACTGAATCAAGTGACTGATTGAATATAGGTGAATGTAATGTAATTCATTACATGAATGCATAAATAGATAAAGAATGTTGTGACCAGAGTAGCCATAAAAAAGAGCTTAAAGCTTAGAAAGTGAAAAAGAGCTTTTTTTACTTTCTAAGCTTAAAGCTCAGAACGTGAAAAAGAGCTTAAAGCTCATAAAATGATTAAGAGTCAAAGGCTCACTATGTAAAATGAGCCCTGTATCCCCAATGGATAAGGGACAGTTATTAATGAGCCCGGTATCCACAATAGATACGGGACAGTTACAGGCACTCAATCACAACAATAATAAAATAAAGTGAGTCTCATGAGCACTGCATATGCATATGATAGGTATAGTTTAAATAGTTGACTGATTTCTGAATATGGTAGGTGTGGAATGTGAAATGTGAAATGAATGACCAAGTGATATACGATAATAAATGATTTCTAATGAAATGATGTGAATTATGTGATTATATGAATTGTATGTGTTATGTGATCGAGTGAGCCATCGAGGATGGTCACTCATTGAGTTTGCAAAACTCACCCAAAATTTGCAATATTTTTTAGGATCAGAAAACTTATCCCGTTAGCTAAACGGGAGTATAGCCACTGCATTCAAGTAAGAGAAAGAGGTTGTGATCAGTTCGAGTCTGCAAACCTTTTTCTGTTTTTTTTTTGTCTTAAAGAATGTATTTCGCAAATATTGTGCCATTGATATAAATAATTCTGATGAGTAATGACTTTATGACTGAAAATGTTTCAAATTTGAAAAGGGCCCAAATGATTATTGAAATTATGCAATGTGTATATTGTTTGTAACAATTGCAATTGAAAGTGCTATAAATAAAATGGGTCATTAATGATTATTGGTTTTTCCAAAAAAAATGCGTGTGATGTTAGAGAAAAAAAATTGCAAAAAGTTTTGTTTGACTACTCTAGCACACCGCTATCATAGGGTGTGTGTCTGAATGTCCTAGGGATGTACGGATACGTGCCCGGTGGAAGTGAGGTGCTACAGAGAGTCACAAGTTTTCGACGGCAAACAAAATGCTAAGGAGCTCAAAATTTTCTTATGGGATATGAAGTAGTATTTTGCAGCGACAAAGGTGACTGATTCTAAGAAGGTGTGGATCGCGACTATATATGCTGGAACCCCTCCCTGGGCGGGTCACGGGCCTGACGTCCTACGTGACATCTGGCCGCGCCTCCCCCGAGGGAGGG
>JAOQMS010000006.1:5594769-5610415 GCA_027563885.1 Erythroxylum longipes | reverse complement strand
CTCTTGTTCTTTTAATCTAACTAACACCATAAGCTTTCAAATTAAAACTCAATTCCTACTTTTAATCCATCAATCTTTAAAAAAAAAATTCTACCCCCCAAAAACTTTATAATTTATACCTAATTGCAACAAAACAATAAAATTAATCCCCAACATATAGTAATAAGAAAATCGGGGTCTAACAATATATTTGGTGGATGATGCAAAGTTTTGGTGGAGAACGAGAACTTCCAATGACATCAGTGCGGGTAAACCTCCTATCGACACTTGGGAGAAGATGGAGAAAGAGCTAATGGATCAATTCCTCCTTAACAATACTTCATGGCTCGCGAGGGAAGCTTTGAAGAGGTTGAAGCAAGACGACTTTATGCAGGATTATGTAAGGAAATTCACATCTTTGATGTTGTACTTGTGGAACATGTCGGAGGAGGACAAGTTGTTCAATTTCATAAGTAGCTTGTAAGATTAGGCACAAATTAAGCTTTAGAGGCAGAACGTGAAGGACCTCCCAAGCTCGATAGTGACTACAGATGCCTTAGTAGATCTCTAAATGTCACCACTGATTCGAACAAACTACCAGGGCAAGAAAAATGGTGGAACACATAATGGCTTGGAGAAAAACAAAGAGAAGGTAAGTGAATCTTCTCAAGATAAGAAACAATCAAAACGAGATATTACTTGTTTCATTTGTGAAGGGTCGCATTTTGCTCAAAAATGCCCAAGACGGAAGGCAGGTGAGGAGCAAGTAAATTCTATAGTCATAAAGGATCAAGGAGAGGGAGAGGAGTACTCAACGGAAGAAGTCTACCTCAATAGTCTTATTATGTTGGATGAAATGGCCCTTATGAAGGGGCGTTCGAACAAAAGCATCGATAAACCTAACAGAGAGGGAGAGGGAGAGGGAGAGAAGAGCTCGACAGAAGGATTCTACCTAATCGTGTCGTACTTTGCTCGAGAATGCCCAAGACAGACGATGGGTGAGGAGCAAGAAAATTCCATGGTCACAAAGGATCAAAGAGAGGGGAGGGTTACTCGATGGAAGAAGTCTACCTCAACAGTTTTGTTGTGTTGGGGGTAATGGGCCTTGTGAAGGAGCGTTCGAACAAAAGCAAGGAGAAACTCGATGGAGAGGGAACATGGTATGTGGAAGATGTGCCAATGACTAAGGAGTCTTCGAGGAAACCACACTCAGAGGAGTGTCCACAAATTATTTCGACAAGGGCGTCGATTTCTTCTGGTGGGGGTGATTTGTTAGACTCCTAAGTCTGAGATAACGGAATCGTGTGGGCTTTGGCGAGCCTTGACCAGTGTTCGACACGCAAAACAACAGAAAAGGCAAACACTTAGGAGGAGGTAAGGAGGAAAAGGGGAAATGTCAAGCGTTGACATGTGTTGGTGCACATTGGCAGAAATCTTCGATAAGATGCAAGATTCATATACGAGACCAAAAGAAGGCCTGAGACGGACTTTGAGCAGAAGGTTAGCTAAATCACACGCATGACGAGAATATGCGAGAATTCTAAGGTTGCTTAGCAAATAGATCAAGCATGGTGAGTTTTGGGAGAGTTTCAGACCTTGTATGACTTAGTATGTGCTCAAGCGGACGAACCATGACTAATTGAGTTGGCATGAGTAAGCATTAAATAAACCAGTGTGCTATTGGCTTGGATGACTCATCATCAAAGGATAAAGATGAGAAGATCTTGGATGATGTGACGGATAAAATCACAGTGGATGAACATCAACTCTAAAAGATAAAGATCATGTGGAAAGCTTATCTGAAGATAGAGGAGATCTTTGTGGATATGGATAATCATTCCTAGATAGTGCAATCTGTTATCTTATTATTGTGATGTAGCTTAATCCCATTAGATAAGGTCCTAATTGGATGGGGATATTATCTGTTGGTTAATTTGATTAATCTGATAAGGATAAGATTGTGATCTTAGCTAATAGAGTTATATTAAGATTCTAACTTAGTCTTCTAAAGGTGTCTATAAATAGCTCATTTGAGTCTTGTTTTTCTCAAAAAATGGGAGTGTTAGAGAGACTCTGAACAATGAGTACGGGAGACACTTAAAGATTCAGAGCATTCCTTTGTATACTTTGAGGGAAGAAATGACGGTTGGCTTTTAAGTTGTATCTCTTTCTCGTGTTCTTATTGTTGCCATGAATATTTAATTCTTTCGTAGTTTTCTTGCAATGGTGTAAAAGTGAAACACTGCGAGAGTCGTGAGACATTCAAAAATAAGGAGATTGATCGACAATCACGAGACAAGGCTGAATCTTACTTTGATGGAGTTAAGTAAGATTGTTGTGTAAAAAGATTGGCGCAACTTGTGAGACAAGTTCGTGCTTGAAAGAAAACTCTTATATATGTTAAGCACTTATGCTCAGGTTGTCACATATTTTCTTTCTGGCAAGGTATGTGCCAAGACATTAATTCATTTATTCACCATTGTCAGATTTGCCAATGGGCCAAGATTGGCCAATTACACCCCGCTAGTGTTTTGGGTCTTTTACTAGAGGCACACATGACGTTGAGACTCTCCTGCATATAGTGGTCAATCATCATGGAGGGCCACTCCCCATTGTCTTTGATCATGACAATTTTTACTAGCTTCTTTTGGTAACATTTATTTAAGTACCTTAGTTCTAAGGTACGACTTTTGAGTTCTTAGGCAATCAGAGGCGTTAAGTAAATGTTTAGAGACGTACTTAAGGTGTTTTGTTTATGACAATCCTAGAATGTTGGTTACCTTGTTTATGACAATCCTAGAATGTTGGTTACCTATCTTCCTTGGGCTGAGCATCGGTACAATGCATCTTTCCAAACAGCAATACGAATAACCCCGTTCAAAATTTTATTTGGAAAAGACCCGCTATCCATCATTAAGTGTCCCACAAATGCTATTAATCCCGTGGGTCCACAATCTCTTTTGAGCCAGTGGGATACTATATTAGCACAACTCAAGATTAATTTGGCCAAGCCAAATCTCGAATGAAGATATACATGGATGCGTCACAACCTGAAGAGGAATTTCAGTTTGGTGATATGGTCTTCGTCAAACTTCAGTCATATCTACCATTGCTAACCGATTTGGAGGTACCAATATCCCTCAAAATTCTTGATGCGCGCAAACTAAAAATTCAAGACCGCTGTTCCTCAAGTTTTGGTTCAGTGGGATGACACAGAAAAATGGTCATGCGAAATAGTGGATGAATTATAGAACCAGTCTCATTTTAACCTTAAGGACAAGATCACTCTTGATGAAGAGGGTAATGTTATGATCAAACCAATCATTGGCGAGGCTCAGGCTAAACATGTGCTAGACGATTCGAGAAATCGGGAAATTTTGCATGAGGCTGTTAGGAGAAACAACAGAATTCGTAAACCACCCTTGAAACCTAGGGAGTAGAATGGAATATAAGTGAAATGAGTGGAATAGGTGTGTAGAAAACTTTGGTGAGTTCCCTCTTCTCTGTGTTATCTATTTCTTCTCCTCTGTCCGATATTTCTCTTTTTTACATACGTTGTATTACATCTTAAACGCAATATTTTCCACACCAAGTGAAACGTTGTCAAAGGAACTAGAAGTGGAAAAGAACAATAAACCAATGTTAGCTACTTCTTCTCCTCAAACAAAAGGTTTCAAAGATTTTAGAAATCCTAACAAGAATTCAAATAAAAATGAAAATAAAGAACTTATAGAACTCCATTATCTTACAGATTTATGGATGGACAAGAAATTCACGCAACAAAAGCTTGATCTAGCTAAAACCTTTACCTTGCACAAGCTGGCATCACTGAAGGTTGGGGGTATGAGGAATCCATAACATCAAACTCATAGTCAATTTCGATCACCCAGCCTCTAATTCTTTAGTTGTGTACATTTCTGCCACAATCACCTTTCTTCATTACAGGAGCAAATAAATAAGCATATAGACCATGCAACAATGGGGATTGAATCCTGCATAGAAATCTGCTGCTTTCATATCAATATAACAGGGAACATGATAGTTGTAGCCCCATATATAAAGGGCTTCTTGTGGAAAACCATACAAGAATTCATATAGAAAGAAAAAGAAAATTAGAGGAAGTAATGAGATTTCCTGCATCTAAAACGTAACATGAAATTGATTATATGCGAGGCATACAAGAATGCATACATAACCTCTAAACGTCCATTAAAGACATCAGGAAGAAGGAAGCTAATCGTTATGCAGGTAAGAGAAGTCTGGTGCCCCCTAGGATATGCAAATACAAGGCAAGACATAGGGTAACGATAACAGAAGACTTTGCTCCAACATATCTGATAACTTCAAGTCCCCTGTACACAGCCTCTTCATGAACTACATTAACACTTCTTTTCAATCCTTCTGAAATCCTCCACAACAGATAGTCAACTACAGATCTTACAGTTTGAAACGTAACCCTTCCAGTCACATCAAGCACAAACCTCCTATTGCTAGGCACCGACAAAGTAGACGAAACCCTGTCGACCCATCCACCATCCTGAACTCCATCATACGATTTTAACTTTCGTAACGAATCCTCCAGTTTGATATAATCAGCTTTAGTAGCAGGCAATCCTCCATCGTGCTCGACGATCGGAGACGAACAAAATGTGGAATTTGAAGTAGAATTTGACAACACTTGATGGGATGTCCTAACAAGAGTTTCCACGGCACCATTGCAGAGACTAACCAAAATGTCCCTCACATTGCCTTGATGCTTGGGATTGGTCAAACCAGAGAAAAAATCATTGTACGGATTAATCCCCATCGTCTTATCAAGATAAACAGTAACCGCAGTGTTCACAAACTTCTGTATACAGTCAGCCACAAGCTCCTTACACCGATCATTACAAATGACGTCAACCCATTGAGACACATCCGACGAACCGGACCCAAATTGAGCCAAACCCGAACCACTGGCCGAGTAAAACCCCATTACCAAATTCCTAGCAACACTACCGACAACAACAGAAACAAACCCAGTTCCAGCATCAGAGAACATCCTCTCCATAACCTTATCTACTAAACTCGGATCCGAGGAACCACCGTCCAATCTCTTGTCTGTCAAAGATTGCAATCTATAACCCCCCATAACCCCAATAGTCAACGCCTGAGAAACCTTAGTCAACGACTCTGAGAACTCATCAGATCTCGCAATCTTCGAAATTTGCTTCAAGCTATTAGGGATTTGGTCAGAACCAGACCGAAGAAACTCCTTCAAGTCCTTGGAAACAACGTGAATCGTTTCCGTCGAATCGGCCACCATCTCCGCCACGGAAATGAGGGCTCCGACGAGTTTCATCAACCTCCGTCTTCTCTTGGCCACAGAAGGCATATTATAGACTTTATAGGCCCCATAGCCAGAGGCGCCCGCAACAGCAAGCAAAATCAATAATTTTCTTCTCCTGGGAGAAACAGCCAACCCCTTCTTGATCAATTGAAGATCCATCAAACCCTAGAGTAATTGGGAATTAAAAACCCTAGGGCACTCGAAAGATTAAAGAAAAAAATTATCGTCCTTAGGCAGGGAATTTAGAGAAACGAGAAAATGGAAGATAAAGAAGAAAATGAAATGGACTAATATCTACCAAAAATACAGTGACATTAAATGAAGATGAGAAAGATTGGTTGGGTAGTTAAAGGTGTGAAGCGTATTGAAATGCGAGAATTGGGAACGTAAATGTATGAAGAGGAAGGATGACGACGAACCTGTAGCAAACTAGCTCAGACACTAGATAGATCGTGGATATTTTTCTCCCAAAACGCGGGACCAGCTGCTTATAAGTGCACGTGATTAGCTTTTACGACGTGCCGTATTTTCAAATTTTAGAAAAATAAAGGGAATAGAAAAGAATTAAAAGGCCGACTTTGACCGTTGACTTGACGGGGTAGAAAATTAGAAAATTGTATGTGGGTTCGCCTCGTTCTTTAATGGCAGGAATTTACCTAACAACGAGTCACTTAAATTCATGTAGTATTGACGAGGAATTTACCTAGCAAGTGGGCATAGACCCTCTTGTTTTGTTTGGTACGTGTTTCAAGGATATCAAAATACATGAATGAGTGTATGAACTGATTTCAACGGAAAACCGTCAACAATGTGCCATAGTATGGGACGTAACTTTCTTGAAGTTCGAATCCTTTCACGATAAAGACAAGAGAAACATAAAATATCGAAAAAATTAAAGAACATTTCTTTATTTGGGATGTCCCAAAAAAGAATCTCTCTTTCTTTTCATGATTTCCATGTACACTTCCAACACTTCTGTTCTAAATGGGAAAACAACTTCTTCAGCAATACAACACCATTCATTTCATTCCCTCACCAAATCATTTAAAAAAATTTATCCACTTATTTACAATTTTTTCTGGACCAAACAATTTCCCATTGCTCTATGAGAAAACGTAGACTCCAACAACCTTCAACGTACACAGAGCTTACCACACGTTTCATTCCCCAGGCCCGAGTTCAGGGCAGTCTAGTTGTCAAGGTCCTCATTATGGTGCTCACAGTGCACAACACTAATTCTGCTGTAGATGGAACAATCACCAGAACTTACGCTGAGATAAAGTTGTAGTACTGTATGTATATTGTTGTTGAGGTTTTAATTTGATTTGTGACTATTTAGATTTTATAGGCACAATAGGACCCTCATCATCTTCAAGATCACTGAAAGAAATCTCTTCTTCATTCCCCAATGGTATGGTGGATTTGTAACCACCTAAATCTGAATCATCCTCATCTGGCCAATCATCATCCTCCTCCTCTTCGTCATAGTTTGAAACCAATAATCTAGAGGATTGACCAGTAACTGGACTCTTATCCTCCTTTTTTATAACTTCTTTCTCTTCGATGACTGATTTGTCAACAAACTGCATCTCTGTACTTAAAACTGGAAGCTTCTCAGACTCGTAATGTGTAAATGAGGTGGTAATTTGTTCGAAGTCAACTGCCCTGGCATGGGCAAAATCTTCATGCAGTAGATCAGAACTTTCTCTAATAGATGAAGTTGTTTTTGCAAACCAGTCAGATTCTGGCTTAATCTTCTTATGTAGCTCCTGCATCCACATAGCTCTAGCTTCCATTACCTGCATCCAGCAGATTGTACCCTTGTCATAGTTTATCAACAATTTATAGAAAAAAAGATCAAATACTATATAACGACAACAGATTTTTATATAAAAAGCAGGATTCCCTCAGTTGGTGTATAGAGTCAGATGATCACTCAAACAATGCTCGCTATTACTTCGCACCAATATAGAAGAAAAAAAACCTTGACTAAGGAATTCTTTAGCCACTAGACATGGCTACTTATGAGAATGACTCTTTCCAAGTCACTAATTCAACAACCAAGCATTCAAATATTCAAGTTAAAATGGCACGACAACAGATTTTTTATACAAAAAGCAGAATTCCCCCAACTGGTGTATAGCGTCAGATGACCACTCAAACAATGCTCGCTATTAATTCGCACCAATATAGTAAAAAAAAAAAAATTGAGTAAGGAATTCTTTAGCCACTAGACATGGCTGCTTTATGAGAATGACTCTTTCCAAGTCACTAATTCAACAACCAAGCTTTCAAATATTCAAGTTAAAATGGCTGCAGCAAAAGCTTGAAAGGAAAGTTTAATTTCAAAACTTAACATAGTTTCCCATTTTCACAGAGGAGCATGCGTGCTTGTTCCATGAAAAGAACTTCATGAATTTACTACATACCAGACAAATATGCTGGCCCACAAAAGAATTCTTGTAAAGGTTACCACACAGATCCGTGAATGTAAAAGGACGCACAAAAATGCAACTTAAATTTAATAATATGGGAGCAATTTAAAGTGAAAGCGAAAAGTAAACTTTAGTAAGACATGCATCAAGCCATCAAATATACTGTTCAAAGTTCAATAATAGCCACGGAAGAAAAGTCAAATCACTTAACAACCTATTGGAACTAAAGCATCGATACAATAAGCACATGTTGTCAAACTGTGGTTAAACAAACTAGCTAGTTAAAAGATATGGCCGTCCACTGATAAAGGAGCTCAGAAGTCAGAATAACCATTTAGATTGAAAATCATGTATAATGCACCATAAACTCACATAAAGGAATGATAAATCAGTGAATTGGGATAAAATTATTTGAATTTTGCATCTTGCAACACCTTCACCATGTTTGTAACGATTTTGAGTAACCATCTCAACAGTCTACAACCCGAGAAAGAAAGGCAAAATGCAAACCTTATGACAAAAGAAAAGGAGGAACAAAATAACACATTGATACCAAGAAAATGAATTTAGTGAGAAAAATAAGCATTTGAGTTTAAATAATCATCAATCAAGTATTACAAAATATAATAACCAAACCATTTGAGTTTAAATAATCATCAATCAAGTATTACAAAATATAATAACCAAACCAAACATACCCAAATTCCCGCCTAAGCAGGGTATGGGGGTATTACAAAATATAATAAAATGTATAAAGCTTGAGAAAGACATCCAACTGCACAACTTTCAGGAGAAGTAGCAAATATTACCTGAGGTGTAGATAAAATTTCTGCATCATGTCTGTTAAGTCTGGAATGTAGAAGAACGAAATACACTTTCCAAAAGTAACTCTCGGTCATATGGCAAGGACAAAGTTCAAATCTGAGTGCAGCTAATCGAGGAGCAAGGTGTTCAATAGCCAAAGCATGCTCTTGTTGGGGACTGGACATTTCAAAATCTAAACATGATGACAAAAGAGAAAACAATTAACACTTTCACTTTGGGTTCAATAAAAACATAAGTAGACACTGTTTTATAACCTAATGTGACCAATATGAGGAAATATCTGACTTCATTCGAAAATACTTCAGATGACAAATTATAAAGTAGGGAACAACTTGGGACAAGTGGAACTTGACTACACCAACTTATCAAAACTTTCAAGTGTGCCCAAAGCAAATTTCAAATCCATGCCATCGGCATTTCTCTGTATGAATTCCTAGGCTTGTATAAATCTGACTTCTCAATCATCCAACTTAAAGCATGATGACCATATTAAATTACAATAAAGATACCTCCATCTGTTAACAAGTAATGTATTCACCAAATAACCACTGCGCCAATAGATGAATACAAAATTCCAAGTCTGGAATGAACTTCTCCCCTACTGCAATACCGTGTCCAACAAATGAATGCAAAAAGGGGGAAAAATAAATTCCATATAGGGATCAAGAAACTGAAGCCCATAAACAGACTTCGATTATAACCTAAACCGAAAAACATGAGGAGAGATCTGTATTTTGTACCAGTAATACGGATAAATTATACCCTAGGGAACAACCTGCTACGTTATCAACACCATCTTGACATACCTTCAAGAAAGATTTGAAATCCATTCCATCATCGGCATTTGCAATGTGAATTCCTAAGCAAGTCCGAATCTCACTTCTCAATCATCAGACTTCCAAGTACGGTGAGCAATGATAGTATAAATATAGATACGTTCAAACTAATAGTCACTACCAGCATCCGTCAACAACCATAAAAGCCCCCATAATCCCAGACAACGAGTCACCAGCAAAAAAGCAGGAACATTTCATTACCCTCAATCCTAATCAAATACAAATAATTGAGCTATGGGAAATTTCAACTCAATTAAATTAACAAAGGACAAAATTCTCAACCCATTGCAAACAAAGGCATCATTAACCGAAGATATCAAGAAATGGTGAAATTTACATAAAAACTTACCGTCTAAATCGTCTTCCTCATCAAGAGGAAAATCCAACCAAGTCTCGGGATGCATCGCGATGTTTCTAGCAAACGCCAACACCTCGTCGGTGATCCCAGTCGCTAATTCTCTACATTCGTCACTCTCCTCCGTGTCCGAATCTTCATTATCTCTTCTCATCTCGCTCTCACACTCTCCTCTCATCTCGCTCTCACACTCTCCCTCATCTGTCCCCGATCCAAACTGAAAATAATTAGACGCCATCTTCGACATCTCCGTCACACCGCTCCTAAATCTACCTCCGATCTCCGCAAAATCGGTCTTGATCCCCGACGCCTCCACGGGCACTCTCTCGTCGGAGAATTCCGACCGGTCACACGCCTCCGAATCAGAGACAAAGCGATCGGAAGGCGTGGGTTGAGGAGCGAGGAACGAAGCAACGCCCCATAGCTGTCGAGTTAGGGTTTGCTTAAGCTCTGTAAGGTCCTCTTTCACACTTCTACCCAACGCTTCTTCGTCTTCATCTTCTTCTTCTTCATTGATAAGCTTCTCATCTTCAAAGGACAATCGAGAGTGTTCTTGTTGGTTACATTTCGTTGGTGAAAGGCCGGTAGGTGCTGTCTTTGTTGGTACGACGTCGTTATCCGGAGAATCATCTTCGTCGAGACGAAGGGAGTTCGCCAGAGAGCGAGCCAACCAGGACATGATCGATTATTGTGTTTGAGGAGCGAGAAAGTGATTGTTGAAAAAAAAAACAAAAATTTTCCTTTTTCGTTGGTTCGGTTATTTTCATTTATCACCCAATCATGTGGTGCCACGTTTCTCTTCCAAGGATGAAGAAACTACAAATCAATGGATCCGACTCTGAAACCCAATTATGAGTCATATCATCACTTTTTGTCATCTAATTGTAGAGTTAGTGCACAAGGATTCGAAAGAGACCAAACACTACGTTAATTTATGTTGGAAACACGAAATCCAATATTTTTAAACTCTTGGGCTTCCTGGATGTAGCACCGAGTCGTTGACAATGTCGGCGGGCTTCACTTTGGGCTTCTATTTACACTACAAGTTTAGACGAAGAATGTAGAAGGTTAATACACCAACTCTTTTAATTCTTTATATTTTATAATTAACTTTTAATATGTAAAGAAACCTTAATGAATAATTATCGAATCAAAAATATAAATATTTTAAAATAGTGAAAAAAACATAATTGTAAGATAATTAAAATGTTTGAAGATTTTGTTTAATAAAGAATTGTTTTTTAAATTTAACATCTAATTTTATGAAGTACTTACTAGATATGTAAGTTGAGGGGCAAGCCTTAGGGCAACTAGTAAGATTATTTCTTTGTGACTGAAAAGTTACAGGTTCGAGTCACGAAAACAGCCTCTTTGTAAAAATATAAACGAAAATTTGCATACAATTAATGACTCTTTCCTAACTCTTGCAAAACAGAGAATCTTGTGTACTGGCAATTAAATTAGAATAGGATGTCATTTCGTGCCATTTCTCTTATAAATATTAAACAATAGTGATCCGGTAAATTAGCAATTATATTAATTAGTTTTAAAATTTAGATTTTAGATGAAAAATTCAAATATGAGGTACAGGTCAAAAGCATTTTTCCTAATTTAATGTGGACCTACAAAATTATAATGTTGTCCATTTACAAAGAGTCGCGACTCCAACTAGACATGAGTATTAACAATGTCACATAGCTAATCCTGGTGGGATCTTCCTTGAAGTAGTCAAAAGTCATGACAAGATACTAAATATTAATATCATTGAACATTTTAGTATAGCTCATCGTGACAACCGATCCAGTCAAGACAGTGACAACAAAGCTACGGCTACTTACCCTCGACAAAAAGGTAGGTTGCACTAAAGAAGGCATTGAAGATGCTTCTTTCAAATGGTCCAAAGTTTGTTATACCTTAAAGAGCTTTTTTTTTAAATTTTTATCTCAGATATGATTCTATAGCTTAAGTTCAAAAGGCAGTTGAGGATGGTCAATTTGTACACAAATTGTGGTTTGTTTTGCATCTGAAGTCATAATAATTAATGTCGTATCCTAAACTAATTTCGTTCTCTTGAGCAAGCAATGGGAATAAGAAACTTGGAAGATAAAGCCAAAAGGTTCAAACAAGTAACTTTGACCAGCAACTTCATGACAATTTTTTTGAGTACTTTCATGATTTTGGTCCTCATCCAAAGAAGGGAGATTATCCAATTATCATCGGTTGCTCTTCTTTTTAGCTGGACGAGATTGGAAGCACTACTCTTTTCAACATATATCTTAAGCCAAGGCCCCTTTACTGGTCAAGAAGGTTGCCCGTGTGCACCCATTCGTGACAATAAAAGTGGAACTGGGGGGGCCTTTCTAATCCTATTTCCTCGCTTATCCACATCTGGATAGTGAAGTCCCATCCCTAAACCCTCAAGAGGAAGGTAAGGTGATTTTGCTTATGTTGATGTTAAAGCAGAACTTGCGTTGGTGATTCTTTCCCTTCCTTGCTTTAACCAAATCTATTTAATGGTGAAGAAACGTCATTACTTTATGTTCACATGTTCGCATTCGATACAAAAGATGCAAAGAAAATTTAGGTAGATTATTAGGCTATCAAACTAGAGTCTGAAAATGAACTCGCCAAAAAAAAAACAAAGCTTGAAATTCTATACAATTTAATCAGAGTAAAATTACAACTGGGTATCCACCATATTCGATCTTACATTGGAAGCATATAACCTTACAGCCTCACTAGCCTCAAGCTCATGTGAGACATACTTGTGAACCAATCCCAGTCCCTATGAAACTTCAAAGGATGGGAGTGGAACTTATAAGGATTAATTAGACAGAAAAGCTGATTACAATAAGACCAAAATGTATCCGCAGATTAGACATGCCTATTCTTGTCCCTAGACGAAGCTAACTCTGTTCAGGAGCATAATTTATACCACTTCCCTATG
This sequence comes from Erythroxylum longipes, assembly GCA_027563885.1. NCBI lineage: Eukaryota > Viridiplantae > Streptophyta > Magnoliopsida > Malpighiales > Erythroxylaceae > Erythroxylum > Erythroxylum longipes. Next base: position 5,597,709 of record JAOQMS010000006.1, on the reverse strand, counting down.
AACAAAGAGATACTAGGGCATGCCAGAAAGAATCATGTTACCTTTTTTATAAAACTGACGAGCCCTCTTTGACAGCCACAGCCTGCGTTATTACAAGATTTGTAATCGATCGGCTTCTTTCTGGGCAGTGGATTAATAACTATATAGTATGCAATCAGCTTAAATCCACACCTATTATAATGCTCCTATAATATGAAATCAATCCATTGCATCACAAATCTTTAATGCACATAATGTATTGGAAGCCTACCTAGGGCTCCCAATTGGCTCCGCTCCAATCCTTTTCTAATTGGGACAATTTATCAACAAATTGCTTTTTCTTTTCATTGCATTGTTCTTGTAAGCTTACACTTGGAAATGAAAAGAGTAGTCGTATAATTTAGACTACATAGTTTCAAGAGCTCAGCTGATCTTTGCTTCAGAACAGTATTGTAACCGCTCTGTATTACAAGGAGTAGCTTGGCAGCCAAACCTGCTTCAACGGCGAGTTCAACACATTCTTCCGGTGCTAACTTGCAGACTACCCACAATATTGATAATGCAAGTTGAGTGGAGCTCTCCGATACCTTCATCAACAAATTCACCACATTTGGTATTGTATTAGCATAATCTTTCAAAGCCAATTTTCCTTCAGGGATAGTAGAGAGAACCTCTAAAATGTAGAGATCCAACTCCAAGCACTCCTTATTGAAACACGGTAATAGCTCCACTAACTGGGGAATTGCCCCAATGCTCACAACTGCACTTCTAACCAATTCCGGGGAACAAATGCTCTTCAACATTCTGTGTAAAATCCCGTTCCCATACAAAAGGTTAGAACCATAAAATTTGGTACATGTGAGATCAAAGAGAGAGATTAAGGAAATTGCATTTCATGCTCATGCATAATATTAGCATACACACACACATGAATATTGATTTTTGCACATTAAAATGACTGTACATGCATTTATGACATTTCAGGTATAATTGGTTTATAAAAGTGATTATATTGAGAATTGTGGTTTTTATATGTTGAAATTTGATTTGGAGAGTGTATTTAGTGATTTAGAATTATCAGAGAATTTTGGAAAATTTTCTGAAAATTTGGGGTAATTTTTGGACTAGAAAAAATGCCAAGTGGTAGAACAATTGATGAATAGTGGCAGAAATAAATGTCAGATGATAATAGAAAATTTTATGAATGACATTGGGACTTAATGACATATGTCATTGAAAATTTGGGAGAAATTTTGGGTTAAAAATTGGAGGCAAATGGACTAGCTTATTTAAAGATCAAGAAGAGATCTTGAGAGAGTGACATGTGGCAATTGCCACACCACTTGTTAAGTCACATTTTTTTTAATTTGGTCTTTCACTTGCCAAAAACGACACATGCTTCATTTTTGTTCAACTTCTTCATTTCTTCATCTTCTTCATTCCTCTCCTTCACCCACGACATCCACTCTCACCCCATTATGTTGATTTTTTTTCAACTCTTTCACCTTGCTCCTTCAAGATTCTTTGTCTCCCTCTTCTTGTTGCTAAAAGACCCAACCCATTTCACCTTGAAAGTTGATTTTCGTGGATGATGATGGAGTTAGGGTTTCTTGGAGACTCTCGAAGAAGCTTTAGTTAAATCAAGTAAATGATGTTTTAAATATCATGAGTATGGTTAAATGAAGCTAGAATGATGAGTATATCGAGATTGATGACTTGATTATGTCATTTTTGTATATGTGTCATGAGTGATGAAATGTGTAAGTAAATGTCTTGCTTTTGTATATGTGTATGATAACTAATGACCCATAAATTGTCATAGTGATGATTTTGAGGTAGATTGATCCTTAAAATGGTGTTGGATGAAATGCAGAAAATTGATGATAAATGTTCTATTTTCGGTTAATGATCAATTATGGACCATGAGTTGTTTGTGAATGATATTGAACTGTAACTGGGGTATAAATGAAGAGGAAATGATGTATATATAAGTTAGAAATGATATATTAAGCAAAAGAGATGAATTGGGATGAAGTGATAATGAAGAGTGCTGGAAAATGAGTCTACTTTCTGTGAAAGTTTGCCGCGACCAACTTTCCTTGGTTCGCAATGGCGAACTTCATCGCGACCAACTTAAAGGATGAAGTTCGCCAAGGATGAAGTTCGCCGCCGCTGCGGCGCCGCGGCGAACTTTCTAGCACAAAATATGCTTCGGTATTTTGATGATATCTTGATCTGTAGTTATCCAATTGAGATGATTTTTTATTTGGAGTAAACTAGAGACATAGGTCTATAAATTATCTAAAGAAATAAAACTCTGAATCAGATTGTAAGAATTTCAAATTCTAAGTGGAAGTTGAGTATAGGGCATTGTCTCAGAATAAAAGCAGTTCGAAAATATTTAGAGTATAACTTTTATCCTACTGAACCAAATTAAAGGATTTTGGTGTCATTAGAAACTTATGAGATAGAAGGACAATTCTCAAAAGAAAGTGTCCCTAAATTACTTCATTTTCATTGGTTAAATGATCAAAAATAGTAGACCTAAAAGTTAGTGTTTGGAGAAACATCATGAAATTAGATTCAAAGTGTTTATTTGAGATATAAACCCTAAGTACACATTTTTACTTAGGTGAGTGTTTACATAAGACTGATAATGCGACGAGAATAATGGAAAGATACCCGGGATTGTCATGAATATGCATTATACATATTTTATATGCACATATGTGTATAAATGAATGCTTATAATTGTGCAAAGTTATTGATGTATGTGTGCAATGTGTGTGTTGTATAATTTTGATATGCAGGATAAATGTACACATTCAAACGTTTCTGGATTTTGGAAGCAATTGCTAATCTAGAGCATACTGTGAGTAGACCGAGATGGTCTCATTTCATTGTTTGTTTAGTGTGAATTTTGGTATTGATTAACTACTGAATGTCTATATGAATGTGATT
>JAOQMS010000006.1:5560035-5575292 GCA_027563885.1 Erythroxylum longipes | reverse complement strand
AAAAATGCATTTCTAAGCTCTCATTAATCACTCATATTTACTATTCTAACCTCCCAAAGGTAACGGGATGTTACACTTGATACTTTTCTCAAGGTTGAGGTGAACATCCCTTTGTTAGATGCCATTAAATAAATGCCCAGGTATGCCAAATTCTTAAAAGAGTTGTGCACCAACAAAAATAAGTTAAAAGGCAATCAAAAAGTGAGTTTAGGAGAGAATGTGTCTGCTGTAATTCAAAGAAAATTACCTCCTAAATGCAAGGATCAGGGTATGTTTGCAATTTCATGTAAGATAGGCAATATAGGAATTAAGAAGGACATGTGTGACCTTGGAGCTGCTATTAATGTCATGCCATTGTCTATATATTCCTCTTTGAATGCTAGTCCCCTAAAGACCACTGGTGTTATTTTGCAATTAGAGGATAGATCGATTGTGTGTCCTGAAGGAATCTTTGAAGATGTTCTTGTCCAAGTGAACGAGCTAAATTTTCCAGCTGATTTTGATATCCTTGACATGGAGGATGATAAGTCTTCCAACTCTTCAGACATTCTTTTAGGTAGACCATTCCTTTGCACAGCAAGAACAAAGATTGACGTCTACAATTGTACTCTTACCATTGAGATTGATGGAGAGGTGATTACATTCAATGTCGATGCCATAAAGTATCCTAATGACATGTCCAACGTATATGATATATTCTTGAGCCTTTAAGTCATGAAGTATTTGAATTAAGTGGATTTGATGAACTTAACACCATTCTTTGTAAACATATTGGTCTGTCCAGTATGAAAAAATTGGAAAACTCTCTTGTTACTAATGAGATTTTGTAGGAAACAGTGTATGAATTAGAGGTTCTTAAGCTATTGAGGGATGCCATAAATCTTTGTCAATTACCAACCTCTAATGGTAAACTTTTGCCCTTGATTTTTCAAGCTCCTAAGTTGGACTTAAAAACACTTCCTACCCATCTCAAGTACATGTTCCTAGGAGATTGAGAAACTCTCCCAGTGATTGTCTCCAACAAACTTAGCAAGCTTGAAGAGGAGAAATTGATTCGTGTGTTGAGAGAATACAAGGCAATTAGATGGACCATAGTTGATATAAAGGGAATTTCGCCCTCCATATGTATGCATAGAATCCTTTTGGAGGAGGATAGCAAGCCGAAAAGGCAAGCACAGAGGCAATTGAATCCACCTATAATGAACATTGTGAAGAAGGAGATTTTAAAGCTCTTGGATGCAGGCATCATCTACCCAATTTCAAACAGTAAATGGGTAAGTCATGTGCAGATAGTGCCCAAAAAGATAGGTATTGCTGTGATTGAGAATGAATATGGTAAATTGATACCCACCCAAGTTCAGAATGGTTGGAGAGTTTGTATTGATTTTCGGAAGTTAAATTCTTGCACGAGAAAAGATCATTTTCCACTTTCGTTTATTGATCAAATGCTTGAAATATTAGCTGGCCAAACACACTACTGTTGTTTAGATGATTATTCAGGCTTCTTTCAAATTACGGTAGCACCTGAAGATCAAGATAAAACAACATTCACCTGCCCATTTGGCACATTTACCTATAGGAGGATGTCGTTTGGACTTTACAACACTCCTGCCACTTTCCAGGGGTGTATGATAAGTATTTTCTTTGAATTTGTCAAAGAAATCATAGAGGTTTTATGGATGATTTTACTGTATATGGAAACTCCTTTAATGAGTGCTTAGAAAATTTAGAAAAAATCTTTGCAAGGTTTTTAGAGACAAATCTGGTTTTGAACTATGAAAAGTGTCATTTTATGGTTGATCAAGGACTAATTTTGGGACATTTTGTATCCTCAAAAGGGATTGAGGTTGATCAAACGAAAATTGATGTGGTTAAGGCTTTACTTAACCTGTTAGTAAACGAGAAGTTCGATCTTTTCTTAGCCATGCAAGATTCTACAGGCTCTTTATTAAGGATTTTTCGAAGATATCTCAGCCTCTATACTAGTTACTGTAGAAAGGTGTGGAGTTTGCGTTCAATGGTGACTGCAAGAAAGCTTTCGATACACTAAAGGACAAACTAGTTTCGGCACCTATCATTCAACCGCCTAACTGGGAGTTGCCATTCAAGATCATGTACGACGCTAATAATCAAGTTGTAGGTGCAGTCCTTGGGCAAAGAGATGGAAGGGCACCTCACGTTATTTATTACGTGTCCAGAATGCTCAATAGTACCCGATGTTAATACTCCATAACAGAAAAGGAACTCTTGGCTGTGGTCTTTGCGTTGGAAAAATTTTGCCCATACCTACTCGGTATAAAGTGATCATATACACTGACCATGCAGCCTTGAAGTACTTGTTCACAAAGATGGAAGTGAAACCCAGGCTAATTTGATGGATTCTCTTGCTCCAAGAGTTTTACATAGAAATATGTGACAAGAAAGGTTTAAAGAATGTTGTTGCTGACCACCTTAGTCATCTCCCTTCAAATGAGCAGCCTACCCCTCTGAAGGAGGAATTTCAAGATGAGTATCTCTTTTATATCCATAAAACAACTCCATGGTATGTTGACATTGTTAATTATTTAGTTTCTGGAATATTACCTGATGAGTTGCCTAGAACTGAAAAGGATAAGATAAAAAAAGAGATGCTAGGTATTTCATTTGGGATTATCCTTATTTGTGGAAACATTGTTATGACTAGATTATTAGAAGATGTGTTCCTAAAATTGAAGTACCTTTTGTTTTGCAATTTTGCCATTCATATGCATGTGGTGGACATTTTGGTCCTAAGAAGACAGCTAGAAAAATTATTGAGTGTGGTTTGTTTTGGCCAACATTGTTTAGAGATTCTTATCTATTTTGCAAGTCTTGTGAAAATTTTAACATATGAGGTATTGATTTTATGGGTCCATTTCTTTCATCTTTTGGTAATACCTATATACTACTTGTTGTGGATTATGTCTCTAAACCCATACCCATTACAACCTTTATCAAGACCTTCTGATTCTTGTTCTGTTTGTGATTACGTAGTGGTGGAGGTTGGACAAAAGTGCAAGCCTATAGTAGGTGGCTGTATTGCTTTGAACATTGAGATTTTAATCACTTTTGGCCTAAACACTTTTGAGTGTTAGCGTGAAATCCTTGTGAGAGCTAGTCTTTACAGTATAAATGGTCTGGAACTTTCAGGAAAACTTGTTCACTGTGGTTTTTGCAGCTTCTATACAATTGATATTGTTTTATCTACTTACATGTGCAATTCTTATGTTCATTTAAAAGCCCAACAGTGATTTGTTGATTTGAGATTGTCTTGGGAAGTCTCTGAATTTTTTCTAAAGTCCCTTACTGTTTTCCAACTCTGTTTTGAACGAGGACGTCCAAAGAGCTAGTGTGGGGGTGTTTGTTAGCGAGAATATTTGCTTGATTTTGGAACTTATCTTGTGCCAATCAGGATCAGATCGAGCATATTTTATTGTTTTGATTGAGTTGGTAGAAAATATTCTGTTAAGGAAAAAAAGAGATATTTTAAGAGAATCAGAGAAATCAACTGCAAATCAGGAAGGAGGATCTTACACTCTAAAGCTATAACAGGAGGAGGGAGCAGCCTGCGAAAGGGGGATTTTTCTATTATTCATTATTATATTTTCTTTTTTATTTTTTCTAAGAAGAATGTTTAAGAACTCAAGCTTTGTTCTTCAAAACTATGATAGCTTAGTTCTTCTTCGATAGAAGGTTCAATCAAGATTGGTTTCTATGTTGTGAGATTTTGATCTTCAAGTGAATTCCTTAATGATATTTATGATTTTCCAGATTTATTTTTAAGGTTCTTCTTGATTGTTGTTATAGTAGGATCCTTGTGATAGCATCTGAGATTAACTGGAAGCTAATTAACGGGTTCTAGTTTGTAATTGCTTTTACTAGTTGATGTTAGTAGCAATTTATTGATGAAGCACTAAAGGAATTTCATAATCTAATTTAAATAAACCACGCAGTTGAGCTTATTGGTTAGAGTTGGGTTCTTCTATTTTTTAATACTGTTGACAAGCTAAATTCAATGAAGCGCCTTCTTGGGTTGTTTGTTAGCTAGGATCGATTAATGAGCATCTCTTGATCGACTAATATTAAGGAAGAATTTTCTGTTAGAAGTGTCTTCAACAGTTAGAACCAACTTATTGGCTAAAGAATATGTTTAGTTATCAATGATCAATTCTAGAAATCAAGACAACAATTGAGTTTCAATACCCTTGTTTGTAACTTTTCTCTGCGTTACTTGTTTTCTTTATTTTTCTGTGCTTTATTCACAATCTGAATTTTAATCACAAATCTCCCTTTATTTAATTTATTTTTTTCATATAAAGGAATTGATAGTTACAACTCTTCATGGTTTGACCCTGTTTCATCGCTACTACAAGTTTTTATTGTTTCAGGAATAGGAATTATTTTTGGTAGCCTGACGACCTACCAACTACTTAGGGTACCCAATATGTTTGAAGTACATAGATACATTATGCTCGTGTTTCCCACATTTTTTCCAAACTTGTTGTCCTATAGGACTATTTTAGTCCTTGCATTGCAAAATTGACAACTTCAGTCTGCACATCCTGAGTACAAATTACCTTATGATACTATTCTCTTGAATGATGAGAGCATAGGCACCATTCAAGGGCAAAAGGGTTCTTAATCAGTAATATTGGAACATATGGTCCCGTAGACATCATCATCAAGACCCATTAAATTGTTGAACTCTTTCGTTCTCTCTCTGCTCATCCTATATCAACAACCAAATTACATTTGCATCCACCATAAGTACATAAAAGGAGTTGATCATAATTAGCAAATTTGTCCCATATTACCTTGAAACCCCCAAAATATGCAGCCACGCTTTGCCCATCTTATTTGCATTTTGCTAATTATGAACATAGTTGATGGATTCTTGAACCATTGCCAATTGAAAAATGTGTTGGAAAATTTGGTTGGGATCTAATCCAGACTATAGCGGAATAATTACGAAACTTTTTTGTAACCTTGGATTTCCCAAAAATCAAGATCTTTTTAATTCTATAAAATGATTAACATATTTATCATAATAAAGTTTGAATCTAAATTTGAACCTTATTCTGAAGCTTGATCTTTTCTTTTCATATCCTTTGAAATATTTTGGAAACTAATCTATCTCAACCACTGTAGCCGCACAAGTGTCCGGCCTCTAACAGTATCCACAGAACAGGTTGAGAGAACTCTGTAATTCTTACAGAAAGGGTTAAGCAAGAAGAGCTAACTCCATAGAACTTAAGCCTATTTATAATAAGCTTTGGATGTTTTAATACTTTAATTGAAATTAAAATATAATTTCAATTAAACTTTAATTAGAATTACAAATAATTCTAGTTAAATACAAATTTTGCCCAAATAAGATCCAATATCCAATATCTCATATTGATTATTATTAATTAAATATCTCATATTTAATCATAAAGTTTTTCAAACTTTACAATCAAGTCCAACTTAATTAAAATAAAATTGCTCTCTTCAATTCATTCTTTATGTAAGACCTATTAGGTTATCAAATATGTTGACAATGATTATAAATTATCATTCTAATTCATAATTAGAATTAGATAAATTAAAGCTCTTTTTAACTTAGCTTTAATTCTCCAAGTAAACAACTTATAATCATAATTCAAGATTGGTGCCTAGCAACGCATCATGTCCACCCAAACATTAAGGAATGTCAATGTGGTTTTAACTAACTTTTCCGTTCATGGTTTTTCTGTATAATTCGATCTTTTCATTATATAATGTTTTGATTTGACATAGAGCATGAAATTAATATCTACTCTATTTTAGTCTAGTCATATTAATTCTTCACCATTAGCTATTGATTCAATTAATGACATTTGTAAACTATTTACAAAACATCATTCAACCTTAGCCAAAGGTTTCCCGAATCAATACTAATCGAGAACAACAGAACATTCTCCCTAGTTACTTAAGGTGATGAATCATATTTTAATCACACAACTACCTCTATATAGTTTATGCTACATCCAATGACTACCAATTGAATGACCCATAATTAAAAAGGTTATAAGTAGTATCAAAATATAACAATTTTTATACAAGATAACTTTAGTGACCTCAAGTTAAAGAATTACTTGCACAATCATCATAATAAGAATTCCATTGACATACAAGTAATGTTCCAAATTGATTTCTCATGTCGAATCTATTCAGTAAACTTGTTCTCTAACAAGCAGCCGCACGTTTGTTTAAGTATTTCCATATTTTAGTCTATGAGATCAACTGCTTCTTTCATAAGAAAAAATACAATGTGTACTAGTCTTTTTTACGTTCTATTAATTTCCAATATTAATAGAACAATGACTATGAACAATTAAGAATAATACAAAAATGCAATATAAATCTTATAATTATAATCTCATTATAATTTCATTTGTACTATACAATGATCTCGTGGACTTTACCGTATATATGTAAACATATAGTTGAGTCCAAACATGGGAATATAATCATGATGGGATGATCCGAAGGGTGTAAATAAACAGGGAGACGATGGAATGAGTACCCCATCTTTCCTTTCTCCATCGCCTTTGCTGTTATTCTTGATCCTGTCATCTCTAGCCATACTGACGTGCTTTGATCATTATATGGCTAGATGTTAATGGTAGAATTTAATATTTTGAAGTCTCACGTCGCTGTGATACCATAAAAAAATATAAGCGTGAAAAAAAGGGAAAACTATTATTCTCATTCTGCCAAGCGTACATACATCGATATACAAGAGTCTTCTACCTTTATAAGGATATCTAATATATGCCGAATCTCCTAAATATGTATAGTACAGAAGATATATTTACATATATTGCACACCGTCGATTAGAGACTTAAGAAATGGTTGGATCTCACATGCACCTCGTGTAGTTAGGCCATGAGTGGTTCAGTTAAGAAGCCTAAGTTTGGACTCAACTCTCAAGCATTAGGCGTAAAGAGGGAAGGCCTATCCCTATGAGGTCTGTAACGTGGAAACCGAGCAACGAAGGCCCAAATTGAACAGAATAGCGTATTGGTTGAATCAGATTGAACGAACCAATGATTCAATCCCCGTATCATCAATGTGGCGTTTCCACATTTACTTGTTATACGATCTGTTTGGTCATAACAATTTGAAATTAACATTTCAGATGTTCGGTAGCCTATCTCTCAACTTAAATTTTAAAAATATTGATATATTAAAGTTATATTTATTTTTATAAAGTAAGAACTTTAACTATCATTGAACAAGTAGTGAATTTTGGTCATCCTAATGTGACAGTGAGATTCTACCAAAAATTTGATCTTACAAATTAAAAAATATGCTTAAAATGAAGATAAGTATCATTCTTACAAGTTAACGTGGTAGTTAAAGTTATGTCATGTTTATTGAACAGTCAACAACCTTTCATGGTGTACTTTTATTTAGTTATTGACCAATTACACTGAAAATAGACAATGTGCGTTTAGAGCATGACATGGTCACCTTTTTTTTTTTCCGATTACACTTGAATTTGAAGACTTTGACTATTCATTTCTCTCTTCCAAAACATTTTGTAAAAATATATTCAAGTTTTTCAGTCAAAATATTTATCAAACTTTCAAATCACGGCCCTTAATACGATACATCTGATCTTTTGTGTCTATTAACCTAAAATGTTTTATATATAACATAAAATAATATCATTTTTAGATAAAAATATAGTTAAAATAGAATAATGAATACAGAGAATCTCATCTTCTAATTTTAATATTAAAATGTTTGATTTAAATTTTTACATTTTTGAAATTTTTGATCAAGAATGCCGACAATGTTGTCGTCTTACGTACACTATAATGTAGAGAGAGAATATGGTTTGCCCTTCTATTTTTACAGATGACCACCAATTATTGGTACAACACGTGTTGTCGTTTAGGATCTTATCAATCTATAGATTGTGACTGGTTCTTGGAGTTTATCAAAATTCGAAGAATTGTTCCTAATGGCTTACGCACACAATAGGCGCGTACAGAATTTTTTATACACTTCTATGAGGTAGGTTAAGCTCTATTTGGAGTTTTACTCTAACGTGATTCAACACTTGGAGCCGACTTATTCATGATACTCATAATGTTCTTCTTCTTGATCATCCAAAGGAATGGAGCCATCGAAGTATGGGACCAACATACGCAATTCTTAAGTGGTTAAAGAAGGACTGTTGTTCATAATATTAATAACTGTTCATAATATTAATAACCAAGTATCAGAAGTTTCTCTTTATATTTAAAGGAAGCGATGAAATAAACATTTTCGAAAGTGAGGAGTGTACTATGGGAAAAAAAAAAGAATAATCCTATTAGAGATGTCAAAAAGGGCACAACCCAATTTTGACTCGGGTTAATCGAATTATGAGTAGGTCATAGACCAAGGTCGAGCTACGAGTGGGCCACATGCTAGTTTTTAACAAAACGGTCAACCCGTGACCTGCCTATTACTTTAAAAATGATGTCATTTTGACAGTTTTTACAAAAAAATAGTGGCCTGAGTTGGCCTAGCCTGCCTGTGATTTGTCAGGCCACAAGCCAGGTCACAAGTCGGTCAACCCATAATCAGGTCGAGCCATGGGCCTGTCTATCCGGGCCGTCAAGCCACAGGTCAACGTAGCCCGAGGTCAGGCCGAGTCGGGCCAGGAGCAGCCTAGGCTTGGCCTGGCCCATCAACATCTCTAAATCCTACATGTTTAACGTTATATTGATTATGTAACTATATTATTAGTAGAACTTTTTAACTTCTACCAAATTGTTAACAAATTGTTATCCTCATTTTTTAGTAAGTTATTTTGTAAATAGTTATAAAATTCTTGCAGTTATTAAAATTTGAGATAAATGTATTTTTAGTCCTTTAATTCATATATTTGACTTTTAATTATTACAATATTTTAATTCAATTCTAAAATTATATATTAGAATTTTCTTTAACATATATTAATATAAATTCTATATAACATTTAAGTTAAATACACACATTTTTTCAATTATATATACAATTTGGATTTCATTAATATCATGCAAGTTTTATGTTAAGAAAATTAAATGATATATAAGAAACACCTTTAAATAATTGATGATTTGATTATCTCGTTAAAAATTATATTTGATATATGACTTCTTTCATGCCAATATAAACCCTTATAGATAAGGTAAGACATCTTACATGAGAATCTCGGGACAACAGCTAACCACTTGCGACATGATAAAGCAGACCTTTATAAGAGATTAAAGATAGACAAAGATGATTGTAGCTAAGCTCCAGATATGCTAGTCGAGACACAAGCCCTTCATCTCCCAACAGACGTCAACTCTCAAAGCTTGCCTTTTAGGAATCTAAGCTAACCAATTTTTCTTATATAACTTAAAACTCAAACAAGATCATAAGCCTGATACTTTCCGATGCTCAGGATCCTTATACCAAGGCAAGTGTAGAGCATATTCTTATCTTTGTGTAACATAAGTAAACGTATTGAAGATTAAAGCTTTTAGGGGAGAGGGAGAGTTTTAAAGAAAAGTTATAGGGAAAATACATAACTTTTATTTAATGGAAGCTTTTCTTGAATACAATGGAAGAGCTTCTTTGCTTATACAGGTAAAGGAGATTAAAAATGACAAACAACTCTAGATAAGAATAATGTCACATCAATAACTCTAGATAAGAACAATGTTACATTATACAGTAAATGGATAAGAGCAAAGTCACATCATAAAAACACAAGATGTGATACCTTAACATAAAGACAAACAACTTTAAATATAAGGACCCACAAAGACAATTGAAATCTTATTCATCTTTGTTTTTATTTGATGGGTTCTTATCATGATTACAAATTTAATGGAAAAGCTCCTCCACTCATGTTGTCACAATCATTGTCTTTTCTCCTCTTTTTACTAGGGCTCACTTCTTCTGTATTTAATTTTTCAAAAATTTATCTAGCTCCTCTTTATCAATGATGAGAACATTATCATTCGAGTTTTGGGCATCTTATAAGGTGGAAGTTTGGGACTGAGATGGTCCAGTGGTATTTAGGCCCAAGTTTATAGGGCTGTCTGGAATTGTAAAGTTCGACATTTGAGGTTTTCCATGAATGAATTCTCCTGAGTAAGATCTAATGAATGTAGAGACAACTGGTAGTACATACTTAGGAAAATGATTTAGGTCTCTAAAGAAGTTCTTAAGACTTTTAAAGACATTTTCTTTACACCTTATCCATTGAACTGAGTTGTGCCAGAAATACACCTGGTTTTCAGAATAGATGGACCCATTATGTGTTGTGATATAAGGTAGATGGAGGATAAAGAAAGCAATGGGTGGTTTACTTCTATAATGGGGTCTTCCATAGCTTGAGATGCTCAATAACTTATTAGAGCTGAGTTTTCCATCTCATCAGTGGTTGGTACCACTTAAGGAAGGTCCATAAGAGGGAACTTTCATTTTCCCTATCATATAAATGTTAATATAAGTGTGAGGAAGGAAGAGAGATAATACAGGCTATGGGGTAGAGAGAGCTCATAAGTAACACAATGCATTTGCTAAGACTGGGTCATTAATGAAGAACATAGTATGATATGGTGTCTAAATGTTAAAGAGAATAGGTAGAAATACAAGCCTGATTGTTTAAGAAAGAGATGAAGATAGTGGAAAAGGCTCATTCAGGTAAGAGTAGCTATTTCATCAATAGTGGTGGGTTTTCTTTTAACGGAAGGAAAAAAATTCTTTTTTTAATAGTATTAAGTAGCTCAACCATCAAAAGGGTGAGAGGAATAGTTCTAGAAGAAGTGACGAGGCTAATACGTTTTTTTAGGCTGAGAGAAGAAATCAACTAATAAGATGTTATGGTGGCCTTTGATATGTTTAATTGTGAACTAATAGAGGGAAAACTAATCTTTTTAGTGAAGCAATTGACTTTCTGAAGAAAAGTCTTTTGTTTAGATTCAATATCTTTGGAAAGGACATATTGTCCATTTCTACTGCAAAAAGATAAGGGATGAGGTATAAATTAAACTTTTCTACACCTATTTTTTCTTTTTTCCAGAATCTCTTTGTAGATCATAGTGCTTTTCTGAGGGTTTAAAGTGTCCATTAGCATGTCCACAATAAAACATCTTTCCTTCTATTTCGTTTATTAATACTGCTCCCCAAAAATCTTCACTTGGATCAGTTTGTAAGATTCATTTTACTTTGTGAGGAATCTTTAGTGGAGGTAAGTGCTAACTAATCTGCTTTAATTACTTCACTACTTTTGTCTAATTAGAGCCCCATGGTAGTAAAATTTTCTTCTATAGCTTTGACAGTTGGCTAACATGCTCTGACACATAAGGGTTGAAGTCCCAGATATAATTTACAATTCCCAGAAACCGTTGGATTTGCTAAATAGTAAAGTTTGTGTTTGGAAAGTTTGGTAATTCACCAATTATATGTAGGCTGGGCTGGTAGGAACTATCCTAAAACTTCATTCCCATAAATTCTTTATAGGTTGATCCAATTTGGCTTTTGTAAGCAAAGAGTATGATCCCATACTTTTTTGCAAGGTCCAAAATTTGTTTTAATATGGCTTGATGCTCTTGTTGAGTCTAAAAATAAAGCAATGTAGCTCTATGAGGCAACTTTTACCCAAATATCAAAACTTTCTAATGGTACTGTGCATTAGGAATGTAGAATGTTGTCTTGCACCTATCTTTGGGGTTAATACCCAATTGCCAAAATATGTTTTTTAAATTAAACTTCAAAATATTTATGTCTCCTTCAGAAATAACACTTGTGTATTTATTTTGGGTATAGGAAACTTGTCATCTTAAAGAAAATTATTTAGAGATTTGTAATCAGTAACTAACCTCTTCTTTCCTTCATTCTTTACTGCTCTTTTTTCTATATAGAAAACTTGACATGACCAATCTAATTTTGTTTGTTCTATTAGTCCTTGTTTCAAAAGTATAGCACATTTCTCTTGTGCCATCTTCAATTCTTTTAGATTCATTTCCGGATGAGTTGCCTTTGTTGGATTAATGTCTTCATTCTTTTTGAAAAACAATTGAACATAAAACTCTGAATATCACTATAATGGATGCGGATGATCGAATTGATCATGACTTTCCAGGAAATATTATAAGAGTTGATCCCTTTATATCTTTATATCCAATGGGAACATATTGTAGCTCAAAGATGTTGTAGTCTTCTGTTTACGCACTAAAATCTTATATATTCCCTTTTGTAAGATTTGTAGCTTCTCTGCTTGGTAATAAACATCTATCCCAATAAGTATGTCAGGACGAAGAAGATTGCTTCCTAATATTTTTATCTAAACTACACAACTTAGGAAGAATTTTATCCCAATACTTCTTTTTGTGATACGGTCTATCTTGAAGGATTTATCATTACCTACAGTAAAGTATTCCTCATAAGGTTGTCATTCTTTCATAGGAAGAATGTGTGGTTTCATAACTCTCTAATAAAAGCTTGTATCTATATAATCGATAGCTGAGATTGGTATATGATACTTCTCTAGAAGCAACTAGAGTTTGATGTATGGTCGTGTTACTATTGACTTCCTTAGTTCTAGATTCAAACATGATTGCTTTATCATGTACATTAGCTCGTCATCTTCTTCTTCAAGAGTGGGTATTTCATCATCATTGGATATACAAACAGGTATTGTAAATAGTGTCTCTTTATCTTCACTGGACTATTCTTTAGAAAGAGACTCCATGACCTCATCATCTCTTATGGGCATCATAACCTTAACGGACTGTAAAAACGTAGTATCCATTTTTATTTTTTTAAGGCACCTTTTTGTATAATTGCCTAGTTTTCCATAAAGTAACATTTTTTTTAACTTTCTAGTTTCTGAAATACTTCTTTTAGAAAATCTTATTCTTCTTTTTTTCTTTCTGTTGAAAGGGTGAACTTAGAACTACTCTCTCTAGAAGTGTTTCTTCCTCTTCTTTATGTTATATTCACATTTCTCCCTATCCTTTTTGAGCTTTAAGTAAGACTTTTTGCAAGCTTGTTTGAATTGAGTTCCACCTTTTAGCATAACTTTAAAAATTTCTGATATTCATATAATTTGTCCGACGTTACCAAAGCTAGTTGATAGATTTCTCCAAGAGAGATTTCATATATGTCTATTCGGAGAGAATTGATTGTTCTATGTAGTTCTAGCTATAACTCATCAGGAAGGGAGGCAATGAATGTGTACCGAAGATTGACATTATTGAAGCTATTGAGCATATAATATTTTTCAGATATTCTTTGAAAATGTTTCTACAAATCTTTCTTGTTCATAAAGCTGTACTTCATTTCAAAGTACTCATGTCTGCTTTGTAGGTCAATGAGATGGAAATCTCCAATCAAGTCTTTATAAATCATTCCTAGTAAGGAACTAACTTCTGGCAATTGTATGACTTACATGCATCTGAATTCACCAAGGCTTTAGAACCATTCTCTTAAGGTTCCCGTCATTTTGGAGACAAATTTTGTCAAGATCTCTTTTAGAGAAATGTTTGGTATTTTCATTTTAAGATATATCCAAACACTGAATTCATGTAGTCAATCTCTCTATTTTAGTGGTTGGATAAAATCAAAAGTGAACTGTGATCCTAAAGTAGGTTTATAGGTAGGAAGTGTTTGTGGTCTAGCTGGTTCAATCATTAACTCAACATCTTCAACCTTATGTTCAAATTTTGTGTGTGGTTGAGAAGAACGTGGAATAGCCATCATCACTTGAGATATTTGAGTGAAATCTACAAGCTCTTCAGAGCTTTAGGAGATTTTTGTAGAAGAATCAAATTATTGACTTTCATTTTGGCTTTTAGAGTTATCTAGAATTGGTTGAAGAGTTGTTATGAATTCTTGGGTGTCATGGGGGTTTCATTTTTTGTTTCCATATTTGGGGAAGATATTTCTTTAGGTGGAGAAGTTAGTGTGTTTTGATTTGTAAAGGTTTAGAAAGCATATGAAGTTGACAGAATGCTTTTTGTTGTTGAGTTTGACTTGGAAGGTTTTGATGATTTTAGAAGGGTACGTCTGAATAACGATTAAGACATTTTGAATATTTTTCTATATTCAGTAGCTTCAAGATATGATGGAATGTTGTAAGAAGGTTGTATGACAGGAAATGTCGAGAGATATGGTTCATATATAGCTTTGGATTACTCTTTAGCCATGTCTGACTCAATCCTCGTAAGCTCTTCTCGAACTTTTTGTAGCTCTTTTTCCTTCTTAGAGAAATTTGGTCTATAATAATACTAGTCAATATATTTCTTAATTCAGAATCAAGTTGTGCAGCTTAATTGAGTAGTCGTTAATGTAATTTTTGCACTTAAAGAGATATAGCGTTAACCTTTAAAGTTTATCATTGTGTCTGTTAGGATAGACCATCAATTTTTAAATTAATTCAGCGTATACTTTGTTTTGTGCTACAACATTTTGTGTTTGCCAATTGAGCACTTCTTTTGTCAGAGAAATAGGTACATGATCTCTTTATGAATTGATTCTTGTTGATCGTAAATAAGACCTCACAGATACCCTAATGGTCTTATTGATCTAGGCTTCTAAAAGTAAAAAATCTTCTTCATATGATCTCATCATCATACAAGGTAATAGTTTTGGGATCTCTTTTAGACTTGGCAATAGGACTAGGGTCCGGCCCGGCCTAACTCGAAGTCAACGAGCTAGCCCAGGTTGACAGGCCTTGGGTCGGGCTGACAATGTACAACAAATTGATGTCATTTTTTAATTTTTTAAAAATATATAAAGTCGGGCCCAAAGTTGGGGATCTAGCTGGCCATGGCTCAGGCTAGAGTTAACATGGTCAGGTCTATCCAAGTTGGCCCAACCTATTATCATCCCTAATCTTGTTGGGAGATTCGAGATACCATTAGCGTGTAACATTTTGGTGAGATTTAGTATTCCTTTCCAGCTACCTTTAATAGCTCATAAAGATTTTTTTGTCTAGACTTGAAATTCTTAAAACCAAGGTGTCGAGCCTTAATCATCTTCATCATCTGCTTGCTTGTTCTCTCCATGGTGAGAATTAATAATTTAAGTATGAATTAATAATTTCATATTTTCTATTCCCCCAGGGCAACTCCAGCTATAACAGTCTGTTTGGTTACTGTCTTCAATATGCAGAGACGGAACGAGACGAAAATTTGGAGACGGAACAGAACAGAAATTGGAGACAGTGAGCTGTTTGGTT
>JAOQMS010000006.1:5533493-5559935 GCA_027563885.1 Erythroxylum longipes | reverse complement strand
GTTATTATTTAATTACATTACATTATATTTAATTAAAATATTATTATTCATTAATTAAAATATTATAATTAACTAATCAGAAATAAATCGTAGGGAGGGTTTTTTTGTAAATTTACGTGTTTGTTTTGTTTCTGTCTCCGTATCTGTATTCTTGTCCTCTAATTTTGGAAGGAACAAAAATTTTATCTCTCTGTCATCTGGAGTCGGGACAAAAATTGATGGGGACAGCAAACAAAACAAGTCGGAGACAGAATTTTTCTGCCCTGTCATCTATCCCTACCTACAAAAACATGAACCAAACGCAAGGTAAATGGCTAGTTATATGATCTATTGTGTGGCACCGAATCGGTATGCCTGCAAAAGCGTTACAGCAGTGGTTTTGCTAGACCTACCCAATACCAAACCAGCCCACTGATTGACTTTTAATGCTGTAGTTGGAGATGGTTTCTGGTTCTTACCTGCCGCGGTAATTATACTGTGAGCGACTGGAGAGTCATCTCATTTATTATCAACACATATGGATATTTCATCTCTTAAAAAAATTATATTTATAAATGTGATTAATATTCATTCAAGTTGGAAAAGGTCGGGCTTGAGTTAGATAATGAAGAGTAAGAGGGAACCGTAATTGAACATTAGAAATTTAGGCAGTAAGATCACTCAGCAAGAGAATTTATATACACAAACCTATTACCTTGAACATTTCTTTGGTCAACCAAATCTGGCTATTTCCTGTTTCCAGTGATTTAATTAATTTACTACTGTTTTTTAGTTCTTTCGTGAAATCTTCAAAATATTCTATATATAGTAGCAGCCTCTTGAGGCTGGAATTGATTTACGTCAAGTTTAATAATCGTGTGTGCCCTTTTGGCAGCTTTGAGAACCATCTCCTCTTCTTGGTCATACCTGCTGCTTCTCTCGCTCGTCTAATGAGCTGTTTAATACCTTGTAATTCTCTCCCTATATTTCTCCAAAGGAAACCCCTTTTAGGATTTTGATCACCGCCCAGTTTCAGTATCAGCTGCGAGAATTGAATTTCTTCATCAGGCATAGCAGGTTTCGTTCTAAAGATTTTATTTTGTATCTTTCTGTATAGCGTTTGAATCATGAAGAAAAAAGGACACACCCAAAACAAGTTCATCCGAATCGTGACGCTCCCACTAAAAGTTTTGGGGAAAGCAAAGGATTTTTACGTCAGGAGCCTCACAAACTGTTCCATGAGTGTTAGTCATGGTCGTGGCATGGCCTTGCCAGATGGGCAATTCTCTTCTTTGCCAAGGAGTTTCACTGTTAGTTCGCTGAGGCCTGATGCGGTTGAGGATTACAGAGAGCTAGTGAGAGCTGCTTCCGTCAGGAGCCGTGGTCACAAAAGCGAAATGGAAATGTACAGGCAACAACTGAGGCAGTCATCCAAAGTGGGATCTGAGATTTTGCCCAAGAGCTCTAGTGTTTGTATGGGACGAATTGATGAAGACAAGGCATGTGATGACTTCGAAGAAGTTGGTGAAAAGAGAGAGGTGTATCCGAGAAGCAGGAGCTATGCTGTTGCCAAACCTAGTGTCGTCTTTTGATCGGTTCGGTGAATTCACGGTTGGTGTGGTTTGGTTTCAGCTCTTTTCTTGCTGCTATAAAATGTAATTTGCATTTGACCCGTGTGACTCGCTTGCTTCTTTCAAGCTTAAAAAGGCGATTGTCCTTTAAGTTTTCAGGCTTAGGATTCATGTGTTCCTTCTTTATTTCTTCTCAGCAAAGACAGATAATAATAAGGAAAAGGGCGTGCGAGCGTTAATTAAACCATGAATAGAAACAAGAAAGGAGATATATATATATATATATATATATATTATATTTATTTATTTATTTATTTATTTATTTCAATTTAACGTTTTTAATTCCTAAATATTAAAATTTTGACTAATCATACTCTATCTAAACTTCCATTAATTTCTTTAATAAATAAAAGTCAATGTATTTATTACACAAGATTCTTCATTTTGTGGAGCCCTTGTGAGGGTTATAATGTATTTCCTTTTGTATTACAAGAGTCGGAGGAGGATCACCAATAACCGCAGTCTTTAAATTTTAATTTTTATAAAGAGATTGTTTATGTGAATCAAGACCTATAACTTTATAGCAACAAATGAGTAACTTTCACCGGTTACCAATTTCTTTAATGAATATTTTAAGTAAAATCAATAAAAAATTAATCTTACAAATTTTAGCGATTTGAATATTTAAATTAGATGTTTGAAGTAATAATATAGAATAATTAAAATGTAAAAAACTAGTAACAGAAAGATTGAGATAAAAATATTATTTAAGTTTAGATTATTCCAAAGGAAAAATTATGGAACGTTATTGTTCATGGCATTGCATATATGGTTTTTTTTTTTTTTTCAATGGTCAATGAAAATGACTCAGACCCCTCCCTTTACGCGTTCAACCATCGGTCGAATATTTAGCCAAATTGCTGGGTGACAAATTATGCTGTGCCGACTTGCAAAGCGTTCCAAAAATGATTCGCGAGCGGCACACTAAATGAGGAAATGTCGGTGTAACTAATGCCTACTATGCTACTCCAAAACTTGATTTTTTTTAACACCAATGAGCTTGTCGTTATTATTAAAATAAAAATGAAGGAGGGGAGTTGTTAAAGTATTTGTTCATACAATTGTTTACAGAGCTAAAATGATTAATTAAATAATTAACTTTTCAACCTGTATTAGAATAAAAAAAGAAATAAAATAAAATAGCATTGGCAACATGATCACAAGTCAATTATTCTACTAAATGATAAAATTTTTAAAAATCTGATCATTATTTCTCAATCATACACAATGATGAGTTCACCTTTTTTCATACTCTTCAACGATCTTGGCTGCAGCTTTTTTTCTATGTTAAAATTAGATGTTCATTATAATTACATATCTGTGTTTTGTGGTGTGGTTTTCATGTAAGTACATTAAAAAGAGCACTACAAAAACTCTGACTATAAGAGTTTTAAGATTGAATGTTTGTTTCTCAACTCTAAGACTATTCTAAATATGTATATATATTACATAGTTTCGATTTTTTTAAGGAAAGCTTCATTTGTTAGACCCTTTTTCTTGGAATTCTTTAAAAAAACTATAATTATTAATTATAAGTTTTGTAACAAAATTGAGTTTAAGAAAATCAATTTAGATCCAGATTAAAGATAATATAGAAGTTAAATAAAGAACTTAATTAAATAGGCTAAAGTTCAATGAGAAAAAAGAGTTAAAGAGTTTTCATTAGTATGGATCAGTTATTCAGTGAGTTTATGATATGAAAGCCTAATAAAGTTCCTATAATAGCTGCAAAGGTTTTCTGGTACCTACATACAAATTCTTTGACCCTATGAAAATGTATCAGTATTAAGAAAAGTGCATAAAAACGTTAACAACGTAAAGATATACGATTTTTGCAAAGGTTGTTAGAATGTCTCAACAGCTTGTTTATCGTTTGATGAATTTATTCGAATAATCCAACAACTTACATCAATTTATTCTTCGAGAAATGAACAAAAAAATGGGTCGTTTTCTATATTATTTCTATTCATACAAACTCATGGTTTATCTTAGACCGATTTCTAAGGTTGTAATACGTGGTTTCATAGTGGTTCCATGATTATATGAAGTTCATTAGAGATTTTCAAGTTTCTCTATAAAGGAATAAGAGAAATTAATCTGTTTTTTTAATATAAACTACATATATGAGGTTTGGATTGATTTTGATACAAGTATTGCAAGGAAAACGAGTGAAAAAACAAAGTTTTGGATATTTTTAGCAAAAATTCATCATAATCGGATGAAAATCACCAAAAAGTTTCACAAAAAATAATATGATTTGGATGTTGGGAAGAATAAGCAATTCCTTCGCGAGAACTACTTTGCTGGAATGCGTTAGCATTTGGCGCATACATCATACACGTTCCATACAATTAACGTATCTACGGGCATGTAGGTGCATGTTTCATATACACGATAAAGGATAATGCACATTTATGAGTGTTTGACACTTAGGCTACACACCCCTCACGAATTTCGTGGCACGTGCACGCACCATCCAACCATGCACAATACTGACATCAGTCCACTACGGGACAAAAACTCAAAATTTCCAAAATGATCTCTTAATTCATTTTGGGTTAATTTTTGGGTCCTGTGAATCATAAAGTGAGTTTTTAGTTAAAATTCCCTAGATTTATTATATTAGTAATAAATAAAGTTTAACTCTAGAAAAGTTTAAGTAAAATTAACAAAGTTATAATTAAGTGAATTTTCATACAATTAGCTTTAAATATATGAGATACATGTTGTTTTTGTTATTGCATATAGTTGATTTATTTTGTGTATTGCATGATTATCATTTTGTTGAGATTTTCTTTGTAATGAATTCTCATATAAGGTTTGTTGATAATGTTCTACAACACTGACATGTAATAATAAGAATGTGAATGAGGATTTTACATTGAATAATGGTGGGTTGTCATATATTTATACTCATACATGTAAATGTGAGGATAACATGTAATTGTATCCCTTGTGTTTATATAACAGTTTGAGTAATAATAAGAATGTAATCATCACAGTATCTATACAAGTTAGTATTTGAAATGTTTTGCTTACATGTTAGGGGATGCCTATAATCTTGTATTTGGTTATTTTACTCACATGTGTTGAACTTATATGAGATTTTGAGATGTACATAGAGGCATTTGATATAATAATTGTTGAGTAATCTATTCACTCACAGGTAGTAGAATCATTAGAGTTGATAGTATGGATTGATCACTTATATAGGGAGGCCTAATCTGTGTATATTATGTATTCAGCCTACAAGTGTTTTATGATATATTTGATAAGATGCTCATTACAAATACTGTTTTATGGCTTTAATTATCACTACTATCCTACATTTGCACTAATGGTTTACATTGTCTATTTGTAGTTGTTAAGTTGAAATTTTGTGCTTATTTTCTATTTAACTCTCTTTAATTTGTGGAAATTATTGTCCAAAATTAATGGAATTGTCTTTTAATTGTTCTTGGGTGATTTTCAACAATTTAGAGATGAAGTTGAATCAAAAAAATGCAAAAGAAACAAAGAAAATTCTAAAATTCTAGATTGACAACAAATTCAGTGACTAAGTGTGGGCACGTGCAAGGATGAAAATAATCTGCATAATCTATTTTCAAGTTCAAATTCGAGATTTTCACAATCTTTTAAAGACCAGATTGCTATCTTATCAATAAGATCTACAATTTGAATATGGGGAAGCTTATCTGCAAAAGATCATGAAAAAAAAGGAGGAGATCAAAGGAGATCAAAGGAGATAAAAGGGGATATGCGTTACTGTTCATAGCAGCCACTTTATCAGTAGTGTTTTACGTTTTTCTGTAGTTTTTCTTCTTACTTTTCGACAGCCATAGTTAGTTTCCTATTTCTGCAGTGTTTTTCTAAATATTTTTGGATTTTTTAAAGAAAGACCAGGGATGGAGACTTTATGTTTTGTTATTTCTTTGATTTTCACTTTTATTATAAGTAGCTAAATTCCTTTTCTTGGTTGAAGGAAACCATGTTATCCTCTATTATGTGTGAGATGTTTCAATAAAGTTTGTTTATTGATAGATATTGAGTGCCTTCCGAATTACTTTATACAATTGAATTGATTGATTTTTAGGTGCGCAACTAGGAATCGATTCGTTTAATAGCTAGATTGGTGAAATATGAAGTACATTTTTACTAATCACAATTAGCGATTAGAATAACCATCTTTACGTTAGAGTTGGAAAATTCTAAGAAGAAACTCATCTGGATTAAATGCATGTCGTACATGTGTTGTCTTGTTCATTGATATCTTAGTTTTTAAAGCTATTACTCAATCGAACTTACGATCGTATCTAGGTTATTGAGTGATAAGAGTGTTTAGAATACATGTTTCTACTCATTTACAATTAAGAGAAAACATCACCCAATGAATCTTTATTGATGAACTGAATTTTATATCAAGGATCCATATTAGTGTGATAACATCGGTGACCCGAAACCAAGATTTGTCTATTAAAATTTCAAATCCAATTACTTTTGTTAATTTTCGATTTTTGTTATTTCTACACTCTTAATTTTACGTGAATTGAAAACCCCCTCTTCGTTACTTTATTTTAATTTTGAACCAGTAAACTCTTTGCCGCTAAAAATTCCTCGTGGGAACGATGCCCACTTTCCACTACTACATTAATTTGTATTAACGGAAGTTGATTTCTTTTTGAATTTGGTTACAGGCGATAGAAGTACCAAATTTTGGCGCCGTTGTCGGAAAATTTTTCAACAGTATATGTATGTTACACAAGTAGACAAAATAGCCAAATTGTTATTTGATTTAGAGATCGAGAAGATAGCTAAAAGGCTACGGAAACAGTAGCAACAAACGCAGAAAATGGAACGTATGGTAGAAAACTGCACCCTTCGCGAACTAGCCGCGCCACGGATGCTCAATAGTCCCACTGCATTAATTTTCCAAATTTAGGTGATAACAATACTTTTGAATTAAAATCTGGGCTGATTCATTTATTACTTATTTTCAGGAGTCTACCGGGAGAAGATCCGTACAAACATTTGAAGGAATTCGATGTGGTTTGCATGGGAATGAAGCCGATGAATGTGACGGAAGAACAGATTAAACTAAGAGCTTTTCCATTTTCCCTTAAGGACGACGCTCAAGATTGGTTGTACGATTCAGCCTGAGAGAACGTGCAAACATGGGCTGAAATGAAAAGGCTTTTCTTCGAGAAATATTTTCCAGCATCAAGAGCAACCAACATCCGAAAGGAAATTTGTAGAATTCAACAACATACGGGAGAGACACTTTACAAGTATTGGGAAGGATTAAAGAAACTTTGCGCTAGTTGTCCACACCACCAAATAACCAGCCAGCTATTGATTCAATACTTCTACGAAGGTCTTTCGCTCATGGATAGGAGTATGATTGACGCTGCATGTGGTGGCACCTTAGTTAACAAAACACGGACAACCGTAAGGACTTGATCACGAACATGGCTTCCAATACCCAATAATTCGGAATACGTACTGGGCATGGAACAAAAACAGTGAATGAGGTGAATGTGACCACATTGGAGAAAATATTGGATGACCTTACTTCTTTGGTGCGACAAAATGCGGTTACAAAGAAAGAAAAGCAAAGGTTTGTGGAATATGTTCAATGTTAGGACATTCTACTGATGCACGTCTGGTTTTGTATGATGAAAATGCAGAACATATGAATGTCGTGGGAGGTTTTGCTGGGCCGAGTCAAAGGAAGTACAACCCATTTTTCAACACCTATAATCTGAGGTGGCTCGATCAACTAAATTTGCATTATGGAGATTCTCAAGGGCAACAGGCAACCACGAATTTCCAACATTATAGATAACTATATGTGCCTCCATAACATAAAAATGTCTCAGCAAATTTCGAAGGTAAGACTTCTTTGGAAGATATAGGTCACTCTTTGCCCACTAACACTTTGACGTTTCAGCGGAATACTGAAGCAAGTATCTGAAACATAGAAAGAAATATTGAAAATCAAATAATTCAAATGGCAACTGCCATAAATCGACTGGAGGCATGAAATTTTGAAAATTTTCAACACAACCGGAGATTAATCCTAAACAAAGTGTGAAGGCTACTACGTTGCAGAGTGATAAGGAATTGTAGAAATCACTTTCGAAAATTGCCAGAAGAGAAATAGAAGAAGAAGTGATGCAAAAGGCCCCCACACAATCAGAAAATACGCAAACACCTATGCAAAAAATGGAGGTGTCGCCCCCTTTTCCAAGTCGATTTGCCAAAGTGAAGAAGGAAGAGCAAGAAAAAGAAATATGGGAGATTTTCAGAAAAGTTCAGGTAAATATTCCTCTCCTTGATGTGATTAAACAGATTCCACGATATGCGAAATTTCTTAAAGAGCTTTGCACTTCAAAGAGAAAATTAAAATTTGATGAGAAAGTGCAATTGGGGGAGAACATTTCAGCTATTTTGTAAAAGAAAAAGCTTCCACTCAAGTGTCAAGATCCAGATATGTTCACTATTCCATGCCAAATTGGTGATTTGCGAATTGAAAGAGCTATGTTAGATTTAGGTGCGCCGATAAATGTCATGCCATACGATGTTTATAAATCTTTAAATGTTGGACCTCTTAAAGAAACTAATGTAGTGATTCAATTAACGGATCACTCAAATGCTTATCCGAAAGGTGTGTTAGAAGACATTTTGGTTCAAGTAGGGAATATGCTTTTTCCGGTTGATTTTTATATTTTGCAGATGGGCACCGATGATACACCTTCTTCCACTCCGATTTTATTCGATGGGACGTTCTTGAAAACTAATAGGACAAAATTTGATGTTCATGATGGATCATTAACTATGAAATTTGATGGTGAAATAATTAAGTTTAATATATATAATACCATGAAAATTCTGGATGATGAACAACCTATTGTTTCTGTGGATTTTATTGACACATGGGTGTAGGAAAATTTGATTTTGGAGGACAAAGATGAGCTTGAAATAATCTTGGAAGTGGAAAATACATCAAGGTGGCAAGAAAGTAAGGAATCGGTTGATCAAAGGAAGATGTTATTGTGTGTGGAGACCACCAAACCATTACTCCAGCAGCTGACGTGCGTGAAGATGTCCAAAAGTGATGATAAGATGTTGTCGTCTTTAGTCCAGCCACCAAAGTTAGAGTTGAAGATCTTGCCTAGTCATTTGAAGTACATCTTTTTAGGTGAGCAAGATACATTGCCTCTTCTCATATCTAATCAACTTACGGTTTTGCAGGAAAGCTAGCTAATTAGAGGTGTAGAAGATTCTAAGAAAAGAGAGTCTTAAATAGTTAGCTAAGCTTTTTACTGTGATCCTCAAATCTGCCAAAAGTTAAGATGAGTGAAGACTTAGCAAGCTAATCCCTCTCTTCAATAACAAATAGGACATCCAAAGTTGTAAAAACTATAAACGCATCAAACTACTCAGTCATAATATGAAGTTATAGGAGATGGTGATTGAGAAAAGAGTAAGAAAGGGTGCACCTATTTGAAGAATTAATTTGGTTTTAAGCCAGGAAAGTCCACAATAAAAGCTATACACCTCCTTAGATAATTAATGGAATATTACAAGTAAAGACAATGAAAATTATATATGATTTTCATTAACTTAGAGAGGACTTGTGATAAGGTTCCTAGAGAAGTCGTGTAGAAGTTTAAAAGTTAAAAAGAGTTCATATGATATATATATTGGTTATTAGGGATATGTATGAAGAGGTTAAGACTAAAGTAAGGATAACAAGAGGACATGTAGAATATTTCTCTATCACGAGTTATACCAAGGATCCTCGTTGAGCCCCTTTCTGTCTATAGTAATGATGGATAAGCTGATGAAGAATATCTAAGGAGGTATCTCTTAGTGTATGTTATTTATTGATGATATTGTTTTAGTAGATGAGACAAAAAAAGACGTCTATGTCAAGATAAAACTTTAGAATGATATATTAAAGTTGAAAGACTTAAATCAAACAGAATTAATATTGAGTATTTAAAATGTAATTTTTTAAGCTATAAGGTGATAATTGAGTATTTAAAATGTAATTTTTTAAGCTATAAGGTGATAATTGATGTGAAAATAAAGATTAGTTTAAAAGTAATACCGCAAAAAGATCATTTTAAATACCTTATATCTTCGACCAAACTAATGGTGAAGTGGAAGAAAGGCCGTCTTATCAAATCAAGTGAGTTTAGGTGAGTTGAATAGAGATGCGCGTTAAAGAGTTAGCCGTGATAAGAAGAAACTGTTTAAGCTCAAAAGAATATTGTCCCTCCCGCCACGTACTTTCCATTGACAAGACATCAATCGAATTGCCAGAAACTGCTACGTTCATCGAGGGAAGAGAGAGAGAGCAGCTAGTAAATGAGGACACGTTTGTCGGAAGATGAAGATGAGCTCGACGAGGAACCAGGGGAAGTGATCGAATCGGCGCCGCCTCTCAAAGTAGGCGAAGAGAGAGAGCTTAATAACTCTGGAATCAAGAAGCTGCTACTCAAAAAAGGGGTTGGCTGGGAGACCCCTGAGTTCAACGATGAAGTTACGGGTACCCACATATATGCATGAATAAGATTCTTTATTTATACTCGCAAATGTCTGTGTTATGCGTTTAATCTGTTTCTATGATGTATTACATTTCTAGTTGTAAATGGAATGAGTTTAAAATGCAGTTCATTATGTGGGAACTTTGCTTGATGGGACGAAGTTCGACTCTACAAGAGATAGAAATGTACCGGTCAATCTCGAACTGGGTAAAGGTGAGACATTTTTGTATCTTCCTGGGGTTAGTTGAATTCGGTAGTTTTAGTTGGTTCTTTGTTTTTGCTTGATTTTTCTGTGTTTTTTAACAGGTGAAGTGGTGACTGGGTTGGATCATGGAGTTATTACCATGAAAAAGGGTGAACGCTCGTTGCTTACATTACCTCCTGAGATGGGCTATGGAGTTGCTGGTCGGGAGGGCGTGCCTCCAAATTCGGTTGTTCAATTTGAGGTTGAATTGGTTTCTTGGATAACAGTGGTGGATGTGACCAAAGATGGTGGTGTTATTAAGAAAATTATAGAGAAAGGACAGAGGATGGAGCACCCCAGTGACTTAGATGAAGTTCTTGGTACATTGATCTTTCGTTATGTATATGCTTGTGTTTCCTTGTTGGTCTTAATGTGTCCCAGCAGACTGATGTGGTTTGGTTTTGATGCAGTGAAGTATCAGGTGACCCTTGCTGATTGTACAATTGTTGCCAGTACACTGGAGGAAGGGATTGAATTTCATGTTAAAGATGGTAATGCTTATGAATAGAATTATATGGTAAATATTTCACAATATTAGTCATTTCTGGATGATGTTGATCTCTGCAGACTGTAGACTAATCATTATATTTAATACAGACCATCTGTTTCCTGCATTGTCGAAAGCTATCATAACCATGAAAGGAGGAGAGAAGGTTAAAGTAATTGTTCAGAGTCAATGTACGTGGCACACCACTGTTGTAAATAAATATCCTATATATCATTCGTCTTTTGTTTTCTTCTTTGATGTATATGTATTAATTTCAAATGATTATTTTTAGTTACTTTTGATCTGATTAATTCCAGTATTGAGCAGTAATAAACAATTGTGTGTTCTTAAAGGGGAGGCAAAATTCATGATATTTGTCTTTGTAGTTGTAGCTGACATCTCTAGTTTCATTATCTTTCCTATTATGATATAGAAGTTAGGAGATTTTTGCTTGTGGCTGAGCTTCGAGAAAGTATTTTTTCTTAATCAATGTGGAGTTGAAAAGGCTACCATCTTTATGGTGTTCAAAACTAATATTCAATTTCATTTCTGCAAGTAGTGGCTTAACAAGCCATCCTTTGGAGTTGTCATGATTCATTGACGTTGCTGCAACATTCTGTTACACTGTGTGTAAATTGTAATGCAAAGTCAATATCAGAAGTTGATCTATCCCATTCCTGCTGACATTTCTGTCTGTTGAGACTTCAGTTTATGTGTTCCCAAAGCTGCTAGCCTATTGTATAGGCAGTTAAGTTATGTCCTTATTTATATATTCATTTCTGGCATATAACTGTGGTTATGATTGTCCTTATGTGGGATTTGAGCACAAGAGGCAATTATAGGTGTCCAAGTTCCGTTGTCATCATGGTATGGCAATTTGTATCTAGTTGGAATTTCAACTCATGTAAATCATTAAGTTGGTTGCTATCCAAGGGCCCTCGTTCTTATACCTTTAAGTGGGAAAAAAATGCAGATGCTTTTGGGGAAGAAGGGAAAGATGTTGGTGATGGGATCATTCATCCGATTCCACCAAATTCTGTAGTGAACCTTGATTTGGAGTTGGTCTCCTTTAAGGCTGTTGTTGATGTCACTGGCGATGGCAAGGTGTTTAAAAAGATCCTGAAAGAGGGAGAGGGAACCTTGGTTGCAAATGAAGGTGCATCTGTGAATGGTAAGTGCATTGATTAATACATGCTGGCATTTCATACTGCTTATGTGGATCCTCTATGATGGAATCAACAGTAAGTGAAGGCTTTAAGTTTCATATTATTAGTAGAAGAGAATCTATACATTTCATATGTAGTGAGATAATCTGCCAATTAATTTTGTTGGAAGTTTTCTCATGAAAAGTGTAGCTTCCTAAATTGGTAATAGATGATTGTACCTTGACCAACAATGTTTATAGATTAGATACTCATTTCATGGTGCAGTTAGCTATACGGCTAAGTTACAAGATGGAACTATATTTGAAAAGAAAGGAGTTGATGGAGAGCAGCCTTTGCAATTTCTGACAGATGAACGTTAGTTTTATCTCATATGCTTTTTTTACTTTTGTCATTAAGAAGATCTGGGAATGAAATGCCTTTGCTTTTATACATGTAGAACAAGTTATCTCTGGTTTAGACAGAGCAGCAGCAACAATGAAGAAAGGCGAGCAGGCAATCATAACTATAAGTCCTGAATATGGTTTTGGAGGTGTTGAAGTGAAGAAAGATCTTGCTACTGTGCCTCCAAATTCATTGTTGGTTTATGAAGCTGAAATGTTAGATTTTGTTAAGGTACTGCTTGTGTGATTATGCAGTAGAGTAAAAACAGTATGCTCGGCCATCTTTGCAATGATCATGTAATACACAGTACTCACTAACTCTGCATCGTTCCATACCTCTTCAACCTAAACAACTATTGAGGTGTTTTATTATGTAACATGGGTCATCCTATCTGTATATTTTCTGATGGTTGATTAACAGGAGAAAGCACCGTGGGAGATGAATAATCAGGAGAAAATTGAGGCCGCTGGAAGGAAAAAGGAAGAAGGAAATCTATTATTTAAAGGTGAAAAATATGAACGAGCATGGAAGAAGTATGATAAGGTAACTTGGTTTTTAGAAATTTGGAAAATTTCATAAATGATGTGATCTAGGTGTAAATGTTCAGAAATTTCGAGTGCTTTTCGAGTAACGTTTTTCTCATTCCATCAGGCGGCTGACTATGTTGGAGAAGAATCATCCTTTGGGGATGACGAGGAAAAGCTAGTTAAAGCATTAAGAGTATCTTGCTGGCTGAATGGTGCTGCTTCTTGTCTTAAACTTGTTGATTTTCCCAAAGCAATCGAACTATGTTCAAAGGTAAGTGCTAAATTTAAAAGCATTTTCAATATCTTTCTAGAATTTCTAAAAGCAAATCACCAAATAGTTTATTTGTCACACATTTGGGTGTGACTTATGGAAGTATTTTGCAGTTGACGCCGGTGAATGCTGAGATATCTTTGTGCATGGGATCTCCCAAGTTTACTAACGGTATTATGATGATTGTTGATGCTCCTCAGGTTCTAAATATTGAGTTCACCAATGTAAAAGCTCTGTACAGGAGGGCACAAGCATACATACAGACTTCTGATCTCTTCCTTGCTGAATTGGACATCAAGAAAGCTCTTGAGGTGGACCCTCATAATAGGTATTGGAAGACATTATTACTGCTAAATTTTAAAAAAATGCACCATCTTGTATCATTCCCTTTTATTGTTCCCTTTTCAGGGAGATCAAGTCACTTCAAAAGAGTCTGAAACAACTTCAGGTTGAAAGAAACAAGAGGGATGCAAAGCTTTACTCAAAAATGTTTTCTCGAATGTCGACCGACCCACCTCTGGTTACAAAGGTATGTGATTGTACTGTCACTGAAAATTTACTTCGATACTTGCACTTCAAAATCTATTGTTAATACTTGTGGGGCCGTTGTTGACATTTCTGGTAGAAATTGAAAGTTGAGAGAGTAGAGGATGAAAAGAGATGAAGAAACCATCGTTATTGACATGGAGAAAGTTGCTGATAGTTCAGGTCCTGAAAACACAATGATTGCGGACACCTGTTTAAGAATTACGTTGATATGGCGGTACTTTAAGTATAGTTTTCTTCTTTGGTTACAAGAAAGCATGAAAAAGAGAGAGTCGAGCTTTTACATCTATGTAATGGTGATTTTGGCCATAAAAGGAAGGATTATTAGCTGTGTATCTTTAAGCTAATTTTTTACTCATTGGCATTTCACAAAGAACATGTACTTTGTTTTGTAACCTCTTCAAGTAAGGTGTTCATTACCTTGAATTTTACTTTTTTCCTGTACTTGTCCCTAGTTTTAGTTTTCTGGTAGGTACGAGGATGTTTCTGAACATTAGATAGGGAACTGAAATGACTATCACCTTTCGAGTTACTCTTAAAAGGATAAGATTTTTTGTCCTGGATATAGTATTAGTATCATGTTATATTAAATTTCATCAACAGAGGATTTGACAGACTCTTAACACCAATTGAGCGGTAGGAGCACCTTCTCCTATGTTTCAATCTTGTGTCATTTAGGATTAGTTTAGCTGATTGAACAATTGATTATATTAGTTGATTTGACCGGTGGATAATATTAGTTGTTTATTGAAAATATTTGATAAAATTAGTTGTTTAGTATTAACTGTTTAAGTGTAAAATGACTTATGAGGGTATGACCAAAAAAAATTTATAAGGCCAAGATTAGATATTTAACTTTATAAAAATTTAAGTTTTTAATTCTAATAAAAAATATATAATATTTTTAAAAATTTTGTTACCATAATATAGTTTTTATTTTGTAACCAAAAAACTAAGTTTACTAGTAAAAAGAAACCCTCAAAGTTTTTGCAACTAAAAAACTTATTTCATTGTAAAAAAATTTATAACCGTGTAATGCATGCATGATCTGAATTATTCATAATATTATTATAGTATAATTCAAAAATTATAAAAGAAGGGTATAATTGATTTTTTACTTATTAATTTTTGGTTGATCATAAAAAAAATTCCTCTTATTAAACTTTTAGAAATCAACTTATTGAAGTTAAATAAGCTAATTAATAAGTCATTCATTAAATATATTAATAACTTTTTAAGATAGGCAAAATTTTAATTTTTAATTAATAAATTAAAAAACTTATTTGCTGTTTACACCTCCTTAATTTTAGTTATATATTTATATGAACTTTATATAAATATATAGACAAAATTTAATGAAATAAGGTAATAAGTAGTTAATTGGAACTAAAGATTTGATTCTAATTAAATAACAGGTTATATTACATTAGAAAGTCTGACATAACCTTGAAAATGGTAAAAGTCTGACATAATCCCAGAAAATGGAGTTCAGATTATCAACGGGTTAATCGTTATTAACTCAACTCGTCATGGAAGTTGACAATTGGTTCCCAATTACGATGGCTGAGCTGTTAATAACATGTTTTTTATTATCACCATTACACTATAGGATTTATTTTAGTTTTTGTCGCTTACTAACAAATTAGCAAAAGACAAAATCAAGTGAAGCTCCTTACCTAATTGTAAAGAATCTTTCATCTACCATTGAAATTGATTAACAAAAATGTGTAGCAAATTCCAAAGGAAGACGCAACTCCTAGTCCTAGACCCTCCCAAGTGTTTTGTCTTTGTTCTTGGACTCATTCAGCTTCACTGGAAACTATTCATATAAATGATTTTTCTGTTCTTTTCATGTCACATGTGCGAACGAATATTATCCAACACATGGTACTACCCTACATCTCCATATTTAACCAGAACCCTAGTCCTGTGGACTTAGATGCACAGAAAAAGAACGCAATGACGAAGTGACCACACACCAAACTGGACCACCAACTTGAAATTATTAAGAAACAACAGCCTGCAACAATTTGCAATTGGCCAAAATTTCCAACTTTTGTCTTCTTAGTCATAAAATATAGCTCGATACCATTGTTTTCTAGCGAAAGTCATGACTCGTGTTTGGTTCTAAACTGCAGCACTCTTACTCTTGTTCCTGTCGCCTTATCACGACTGTACTTCTTTTATTACAATCCTCACACTATAGTTCGTTTTCGTCAAAGTTGCAATCCCTTACGGCTTCTCCATAATTATCGTCAGAAGACTATATATGCGTGAAGTTGCATTCTATTGTTGAAAACAGACCAGCAAACACTTGGTCATGGCGACCTCCAAAATTATGAACAAACCGAGTTTTTATGCTTTGTTTATGTTGTTACACTGTTGGCTGCAACTAGCAGCGTCTTCATTGGTTACTCTGCTTCCTGGTTTTCAAGGGCCACTTCCTTTTCATTTTGAAACTGGGTTAGTTTTGTTATCTTAGTTTCAGGAAGATGGTATACTGATCAGGGTTATAGCAGGAAGTTGGTTACTTACAGTTTGTAAAATGGACAATTTTCAGTTATATTGGTGTCGGAGAATCAGAGGACGTGCAGCTCTTCTACTACTTTGTCAAGTCAGAAAGGAATGCTACAGAAGACCCTCTCGTATTCTGGTTGACTGGCGGCCCTGGATGTTCTGGCTTCTCAGGTCTTGTTTTTGAAATTGGTAAGGATTATAAGAACCAAATTGCTTTGTTTGAGTCAAGTTTCTGTATAGTTTGCTGACTGAGCGAATTCTACTCGTTTTTTAAAGGTCTTATTTTTGAGTAATACCTTATATCAATTTGGATTTCTTTGGACTTGAGAAGAAGATTCTCAAAGTTCTGAATTCTCCATAGATCTTTATGACCAATTAGTTCAGGTGATAATAATATCATCTTAAACAAGTTCCAAAACTGATCCAAAGGGACTTCGGCTTTTCTGGGGGGTATTTTCTTGCATGTAATAAACAATTTACAAGCTAAAAGCAGCTGCTCGAGTTGATCGATGGTCAATATGTCGATGTAGGTCCACTAAATTTCAAGGTCGTGGAGTACAACGGGAGCTTACCCACACTGGTCTACAATCCATACTCATGGACAAAGGTGATCAGATCAATTGGTAACCATATAGAGGGAGTTATTTCTCTTGATATGTAAATATACTGACTCTTGAGGTTTCAGGTATCCAGCATAATATTTATGGATCTCCCTGTTGGGACTGGATATTCCTATGGAAGAACACCCCGTGCTTTTCATTCGAGCGATTATTTGTCAGTCTCTCACGCCGATGAATTTCTGAGGAGGGTAATATTTATATTTATATGTATATATATACATACTGTTGTTCAATACCAAACTAGTTCTCAGGGGCAGTGAGGCAACAGTTTTTTATTGTTCTTGTTTCATACTGATATACATCCTAATTGGATTGGTGTTATTCTTGCAGTGGCTAAAAGATCATCCAGAATTTATCTCAAATCCGTTATATGTTGGTGGAGATTCTTACTCTGGCCTCACAGTCCCAGCTATAGCTAAACACATCTCTGATGGTATGCATAAAGATAAAATTGACGAAGCTGAAGCACAGTGCCCTTTGTTCTTTGTTTGTTGATTGTTAAGGTTACATATTTTCTGGTAATGCAG
Organism: Erythroxylum longipes; assembly: GCA_027563885.1. Taxonomy (NCBI): domain Eukaryota; kingdom Viridiplantae; phylum Streptophyta; class Magnoliopsida; order Malpighiales; family Erythroxylaceae; genus Erythroxylum; species Erythroxylum longipes. Next base: position 5,542,487 of record JAOQMS010000006.1, on the reverse strand, counting down.
CAAACGAGGCCGGGACCACACCACCGATAAACCTCAAGGTGAGTACCCACTGGTCAAGATTAACGTATGATGCATTTGATCCCACCCTTAAAAGAGAATATAAAAGAGCATGAAAATTGACGGAATTCATAGTGTCCATCTTCAAATCTCGATGCAAAACCCCCAGTACTAGTAGTTATAATCTAGAATTACTAATTTGATATTGGACGGTTCAGGGAGTCCTAGTTGGAAACCCTTCGACAGATTCAACGGTGGATTACAACTCCAGGGTTCCATACGCGCATCGAGTGGGACTTATTTCTGATGAACTATACCAGGTGATGATCACATACACTCACTTATTAATCTGAACTCACGAGTTTCAAAAGTCGAATATGATTAATCATCAGAAACTAGAACTTGTATTGGAGGTTTTAAATTGCAAAACGAGCAATGCAGTTTCAGTTCATCTTGCCATTGTAATTTACTACAACCAGTATTGTTCATAATTGGTGCAATACTTTGTACTTTGTTCCAGTTATTGAAGAATAGTTGCGGGAACAACTATTTCAACCCAGATCCAAGCAACGCCGAGTGTACGAAACATGTGATGAAATATTACCAGGTAAGGTAAAAACCCTTTCTATGTTTCTGTCCGAAGTATTATTATCAGACATATGTTGGTTGACATACACATGGTTGTGTTCACAACCTTCCAGTGTACATTTGCGATAAACCCTGTTCATATTTTGGAGCCCATTTGCGGTTTTGCTTCCCCAAGGCCAGAACAAATGCTTGACAAGAGAAGGTCTCTTTATCGAGATTACGTTCATTTGGAACAGATACTTCCTACAATTGGCTGTCGAGTAAGTAGTCCAAACTTATCCTATAAATAACATAATCATATTCTTTGTTTCACGTTGTAGCACGTTGTTTCAGAATTATGCATATCTGCTCTGTAAGTATTGGATGGATGACAAAAATGTCCGCAAAGCACTTGATATAAGAGAGGTGTGTATGTGTTATATATTCAGACTTAGTCTTAAAACAAAATCATGAGAAAGACAAGACAGTAACACAAAAACTAATAACTTTAAGCAGGGGAGTATAAGGCAATGGTTGAGATGCAATTATGGAATATCTTATGAAACTAACATCCAGAGCAGCACAGAGTATCATGCATACCTTGGGAAGAAAGGTTACCGCATACTAGTCTACAGGTTCTCACTTCCTGTATTACGTTTTATTTACATTAATTTCTTCATGGAGTTTGTGAATTATACATTGACGTCTGGGAATTAAATCTGAAACAGTGGTGACCATGATATGACTGTACCATATGTCGGAACTCAGGAATGGATAAGGTCCTTAAACTACTCCATTGTTGACGATTGGCGACCATGGTGGGTCAATTACCAAATTGCAGGGTCTGTACCAAATCTAAAACTCTGTTTTAACTTTTTTTTTGGCAAGTGGAAGGGTTTTCCTGCAACTTCACGAGCAATAGTTTCATATGGTTTTTTTTTAATGCATTTGAACTTGGGCAGATACACGAGGACGTACTCTAACAGGTTGACATTTGCAACTTTAAAGGTAACTGAAGGGATTTATTCTCTTCCTCTTTTCTCTTTCCCTGTGATCATTTCTGGTCCTTCTGGCTTTTGCAGGGAGCAGGTCACACCGCTCCAGAGTACACGAGACCAGAAGCTTTGGCCATGTACTCAAGGTGGATACTTGAGGAGCCCATTTAACTACGTTTTCAGAGCCTCCACACAGACATCGGAGTCTGAATATAGATTTAGAGCTATTATTGGGAACTCCTAGCTTGGAGATGCATGATTTAAGGATAGAGCTATAATTAGTTACATGCAGAACCACTTGGATTAAGCATGAGTAAGCCTTCGACCACTGAGGCATGTTTACCGTATCAAATGTACGTTGACCGTTAGCAGGTACGAACACTGTACCGAAGTACGTTGACCGTCAGCAAGTGTCCAAAACGAAATAAATTGCCTTAGACCTTGCTCTAAAAATATAAAAATATCTTTATGATTTTTACTTAGTTAAAAATATTTTAAAATGTTAAATTAGTTAAAAATTATTATATGATATTAATTTTTAATTTTATTATTTTTAACATAAAGAACTATTAAAGTTTTTTTTTCTTATCTAGACCCCTTTTTAAATTGACTGAGTTTGAAATTTTTTTTTGATCATTTCACCTTAATTCTAAATCCAATTTAATTTCAAATTTTTACTGAAGAATGCTAATAGTGGCAAGTGAAAAAATTATATATACAATCAACCGTGTCATACTAAATGTCATGTATGTGTCCTCTTATATGAATGCATTCGTAGTAAAAAGTGTTTCAAGCTCTCTGCTTTTAATCTTATGGTGTCTTCAATTGATATGGAGCTAATATTTTGCGTAACAAATCATACCAAATTTGAAGTAGGGAGACTTAATTGTACAAAGATCCAACTTTTAATTTAGGGTACAGAAGAGTGATAAATGAAAAAAAAAAGATCATCCTCGTGATTTTCTACCACGGAGCTAACAGACATGCCAACTTAAAAGGATTTCTCGAGGCATTAAAAGTTTGGAGCATGCCCAACTCCATAAAAGATATTGTGAGAGCAATTGAAAAGTTTTCCTAATAGAAATATAAAGCAAATGGAAGTCGATGAAGTGAGCTCGGACTACTTATTTATGGCCAGAATGGCCTCTTATCACGTGATTTTGAACATTTTATACCAAAATCCCTTTCTTCTACAATGCTATCTGTTAAGATACAAGTTATGATATCTTAATATTTAATTTTAGACATTATTTTGATAATTGGACATAGTTATGTTTAAATGGAACTCTTCCAAGACAAGTTTGATAAGTTTAAAATCCTAATTAAGATAGTGTTTAGTATGTATATCCTATTGTGGAATAATGGTGATCTTCTAAAAATTTAAATTAATCTTGACCAGTTGATTGGGTTAAGATATGATTATATAGGCTACTGATTTTTTGAAAGATGACGTGACTTGAGTGGAGTCCTTGGAGTTGCGTTCTTTTATAGCCTTCGTTGTCAATAGGAAGTCTTTTTGTAGTTGTAATTTTCTGTAATTGTTTTGGGTGATTTGGCTAGACAAACGGTGAGTAAGTGAAATTATATTTGTTGGGTTTTTCTATTGCTTTAGCGTGATATGAAGGAGCAGAGTAATTATTGATGGTTAGCTAAATTCTTTCCAGTTGTTGATCGAAAATTGAGGGCAATTTTAGCAGCTGGTTTTGTTGATATGTGTGTTAGTTTTTGTTAGGTTAAAACATTGGAGAGGTGTATCATTCAACTTAGGCTGAATTGTTTGTGCTACACTTTTCTTTGGTTGTGTTGTCGGTGTGCAGCAACTGTGATTTTTATCTTTGGGCTTTTGTGTGCCTTTTGTTGGGTATTCTCCGTCTCTCTTCAATGATAATAGTGGGTTATGGAGAAGGTTGAAAGCAATGATTTTTGCAGCTGGGTTTTGTGTTAGGAATTCAAATGTCTCAAACCCACCCCTAAGGATATTTTATAAGCAAAAATACTAGAAAATAGAGAAATAATAACAATACAAGAGAATTTAAGTGAAAACTCCTAAATCGGACAAAAAATTACGGACACTGAGAAGAAAATCCACTATGTGAAAAATTCTTACAATCACACAGTTTTTCCTCTCTCCCAACACCCCAATACACTCATAAAGAAATACTCAAAACAAACTCTCCAACTCTCACCTCAAAAGAGGAATTTAACTAGAGTCAAAATTTGTTATACAAATCTTTGACTTTGTATTGGTGCACCTAACTAAGGAGGTAGCACCCTGCTTATATAGGCAAGAGTTTTGCCCCAAATGTGCTCCCTAACCAATGTGGGACAAAAAAAAGAGCCAAACCCAACAATCTCTACCTTGGTGACTTTGGTTGATTCCACAACCACAGTCCACCTCAATGAAGATCTCCTGAAAATAACATAACTCTCAATATAGATAATTATCATGCTTCACAGCATCATGCTCCACCATAAAAGCATACCCACTCAGAATAAACCAATTCCATGCCTTTCACTTAGCATATGTTGAAAATAACCTTGCTGAAAAAATTATGGTGTAACTCCCATGTTTGGCTTTCTTGGAAGTTCATCAGCCATCGACATAAATTCCACCACACACCTTGCATCAATGTCAAATCAATGCCCGTGTGCAAACTTGTGGACCTACTAACAGTAACACAGCCTCTATCATGGCAACTTTAGGATTAGCGACTTGCCATGAGGATGTACATGTCCCCTTTTAGAGAGCAAAATCATCATTAATGGAGACAATATTAACGATATTGTCAGTCTCTCTATTAACTGACCTAGAGCCTCTTACTAAACCCGCTCCTCTTGGACAATTTTTCTTCACGTGCCCAGATTTTTCACACGTCCAGTATACTATATTTTTCTTCATAGAGTTCTTCTTTTTCCTATATCCAGCTACCACCAAAGATGAGTCTTCAGGAGGAACATTTCTTCCACCACCCAATTTTCTCTCTTTTAAAAAAAGTTTTTCGGTAACTAAAAAAAACTATCTTCTCCTTTTCATGAATCAAAATAGGTTTCATGTGCTCATAAGAAGGTAGAAGAGACCAGATGAGTCTCAAAGCTTGATCCTCATCATCTATATTAACTCCAATTGTCTCCAGTTCAGAGACGATCCCATTGAGAACACTTAAATGATCTGAAATTGTAGTACCTTCCTTCATCCGCAGTGTATGAAATTACTCCTTCAGGTACACTTGATTTGAGACGCCTTTTGTTTGATATAGCTCCTAGAGCTTTTCCCAGAGCTTCTATGCCGCAGATATTCCATGCACATTCACAAGGACATTCTTGGCCAAACATAGTCGTATCCCACTTACAACTCTTAAATTTAGATCCTCCCAATATTCATCACTCATACTGGATCTGTCTGTACCAATCTTTTTGCCAGTATCACTAGTAGCAGTACCAATATCAGGGATTTGCCTGCCTTTTAATGCCTTGTGTAACCCCGATTGAATCAAAGTGTCTCTGACTTGCACTTGTCACAAGCCAAAATTGATTCTTCCGTCGAATTTTTCCATCTCAAATCTGACAGGATTTGAAGCCCTATTTCCTAACTTTTTTTTCTGTGCACTTCTGCCTTGATGAAATTTACCGTAGAAATGAATAGTACACCTGGTAAGTTCCCAGGAAAAAGAGGTGGGTCACAAGTGGACACACTTAAATATCAAGTCTTTCCTTAGTCAGAACTTTCCTAGACATGTACTTCCACACTACCACACCAAAGCTCCATCGCACCAAATGATACTTTCTCAAGAAAATCTTTTCTGATGTGGAAGATCAGTCAAAACTGCGACCACAGAGCATACTCAGAATTTTCAAGGAAAACACACCTTGTCTCTAATACCAATTGTTGGGAATTCATACGTCCTAAACCCACACCCAAGGATATTTCATAGACAAAAATATCAGAAAATAGAGAAATAATAACAACACAAGAGAATTTACGTGGAAACTCTCAAACCGGAGAAAAAATCACCGACACCGAGAAGAAAATCCACTATGTGAAAAATTCTTACAATCACATAATTTTTCCTCTCACCCAATACCCCAATACCCCGATACACCCACAAAGAAATACCTAAAACAAACTCTCCAACTGTCACCTTAAGAGAGGAATTTAACTAGAGTCAAAATTTGTTATACAAATCTTTGACTTTGTATTGGTGCACTTAACCAAGGAGGTAGCACCCTCCTTATATAGGCAAGAGTCTTACCCCAAATGTGCTCCCCAACCAATGTGGCACAAAAAAAGGAGCCAAACCCAACATTTTGCTGATGTGTACGTGAATCTTTGGTGACTGTCTTATTGTTCATGGGGTGTTAGTTTTGTGGTTGCTAATTGTGAGTTGTAGTGTGAGAAAATTCTAGAAGTTGCAGTTGCTATTCTTAGTCAATAATGTGATTTTTGTTGAGTGAATTGAGTGTTAATTGGGTATTTTTTGTGGTTATCGATAGTGAAGGTGTTGTATGAAAAATTTCAGCAACTGGTGTGGGTTTTTCAATTTAGATTTCTACAACGTTTTGGTGAAGAAACATTTATTTTTGTTGGGTATTTTTCTACTACTGTGGGTGTGATATTACAGTGATAATATCGAAAGACTACAGCAGATTTATTGGTGGACAACTTTCTTATCTTTCATTGAAGAAGTTGGAATTATTAGGGAAGTTCTTTTTTTAATCTTAAATGTTTTCGTTTATTTTGAATTTTGTTTAATTAGTTAAGTTCTTTATTTTGTTTCGTTATCATTAAACATTGTTTAAGAAAATCCCCTATTGAGTTTGTGGTCGTACTACTGAGTGTTAATTACTTTCACGGTTAGTGAGAATGAGGGATAGTGTTGAAGGTTGAGTGAGTCGGCTTAGTAAGGACTTGTATAAAACTATTGTCGTTAGTGAAAGTATTAGGCTAGGTGAGGCCCTCCAACGTAGGCAAAGTGTACTAAACTGTGTTAACAAATTTCGTGTGTTGATGTGTTATTTTGTTTTTTTATTGTTTTTGTTTTCGTTTTTATCAGAAAGTTTATAGCGACTGTGGCCATTCATAATTTGTGTGAAACTACATACTTCGGAAATTTTTAATTGGTATTAGAGCGGGTTACTAAATCAGAAGTTGGTACGTCAAGTTGGTGCAGATTCGTGTTTCGCAATTATGACTATAAAAGAAGGGACATCAATCATCAGGCCACCACTGTTGAATGGTTCCAATTATCCTGAGTGGAAATCACAGATGAGAGTCTTTATTTAGGCAAAGGGATCAAAAGCATGGAACTTAGTGTTACATAGTTGGACATATCTAGTTATAACCGATGACAAGGGAGAAGTAGTACTAAAAGATCCATTTAAGTGAACAAGAGTTGAAGATGAGAGAACACTTGGAAACTCTTAAGCAATGCATGCCATCTTTAGTGCTATTGATGAAGGACACTTTTCAATGATATCAGCTTGTGAATCAACAAAAGAAGTATGAGACACTTTGTAAACTATAAATGAGGGATTGAAGTCTGTGATAGGCTCAAAACTTCAGATGTTGGCTGTGAGATTTGAAGAGCTGAAGATGGATGAGAGTGAAAATGAGAGACTGTGTGACATAGCAAACCAAGCACATCAACTCGGGAAGAAATACTCTAACCTGAAACTGGTTAAGAAGATGTTGAGATAGTTACCTCCGAGGTTGATACAGAAAATTGCAGCAATTGAGGAAGCTCATGATATCAATGAATTATCATTGGATAAGGTAATTGGAATTATTACCAATTTTGAAATGAATTTGTTAAAGGGAAAACAAGAGGGGAGCAAAGGATTGGCATTGCAAGCTAAAATCGGTAAAGCCATGAATGGCATAGGAGATGAATCCAATAAGAATAAGGATATTGAGTTATTGACAAGAAATTTCAGCAAGTGGTTAAAGATAGTGAAAAATGATAGATCCAATTTTAAGCAAAACAATGGGAGCTTATCAAATAGTAACTTCAAACGACAAACTAAAACTCAAAAGGGGTGAAAGAAAAACAAAGAAAATTCAATGTCATGAATGTCAAGGTTTTAAACATGTGCAAGCGGAATGAGCTAACACTTTGTAAAAAAGAAAAAAGGAAGTCCCACACGAGCACTTGGAGTGAGAATGAATCCGAAAGTGAATATGGTAGTGAAGATGAAGTTGTGAGTAGTGTTACGTTAGTTGCTTTATATAACAAAAGTCCAGTTGCTTGCTGATCGCAGGTTTCTATATAATAAGTTTTAATATTTTTTAACTTCGATAATACCCCAAGCGCACGGGTTGTTCGTGTAGTACCTAAGGTGTTGATCCTATGAGGAGGGTTAATCTAATCCTAAAATCTAAGGCTAAACACAATTAACAATAATTCAATGAACAAAACCAAAACAAGAAATTATTCAATCACGCAATTAATCCCCAATAATCAAATTTGAAAATATAAACAAGATAGCAATTTGTACAACCAAATCAAGAATCAACCTAGGAACTACTAATTGAGAGAAAGGAGGTTTTAATTCGACCTTAATGAGAAACTACTTGATTATGAAATTACTAAATTATCGGGTTTAGATGGTCCTAGCGTAGATTACTCTCTCTCGAGTTATAATCTTTATGGTCGACAAAATCTACAAGCACACAGAATCGTTCCTAGTACTTACACATCAAGTATTCCAAGGTCGTATCTCACAAGGACTAAGATACTTGCTACTTAATTAATCCTAATTACTTGAACCAAAATGGTAAGAAAATTAAAAGATGATTGCATCAGAGCAAACAATAAATTATAAATACTGTAAATAAACAAAGAAAGTAAATCCAATGATTTAGACTTAGGGATTTGGGGTTCACCAATTTAAGAGATTGATGGATAAATTATGGAATTAATTGAATGACAATTTATAATAACAATTGCACAAATTCACTTATATTCTCTCTCAAGACATATAGGAATACCCAACTAGTTGGTTACCATCTCTCATTGTGAAACCTAACTAGTCAAATTTATTAAGAACAAGCAACCATAAGTTATCACATTAGTTCAGGATATCTTTATCTCTAAATCTAATATGTTTATCTTCCTAGTACACGAATCATACTTCACCCCTCAGTCTATTATATGATTCCTAAGATTACATCTATGGTGATCAAGCATAGAAACAATAATGAAGTTCAAGAAAGATAAATATAACTCAAAAACTTCATTCAACACCAATCAATCCATAAAACATAAATCAATCCCCAAAATAGGCTACATCCCTAACCCTAAATGGGGTTTAGCTTCATAACATGATAAAAGAATCCAAATATATAAAGACAATCAACATCTAAGACAGGGTAGAGAGAGAAGATAGAGAGAGAAGACAAAACAAGCTTGCTTCCAATCTTGATTCAATCCTCCTTCTT
>JAOQMS010000006.1:5515305-5533393 GCA_027563885.1 Erythroxylum longipes | reverse complement strand
AATAATTTGTTAATAAATATTATATAAGAGATTAAATAAATTTATTTAATTAAAAATAATTTATCTTTAAGTTTTATTTAATAAATAATTATTATCAGTGATAAAAATATAACTACAATAACATTAACAATCAAACAAATTTTTGTTTTTGTTTGAAAAAAAAAACAGAAACAAAAAACTGAAAAACTAAAACTGAAAACTACAACAGAAAAACAGAAAAAACAGAAGTAAAACCAAACGACCCCTAAATAAAGACTGTGCAGATGTAGACAAAATATGTTAACTTGTGTTAACGTGTGTTAACTTGTTATTTCATTTTTTGTTATTTTTGTTTTCGTTTATGTCAGAAAGTTTATAGCCACTGCAGCCATTCATAATTTGTGAAAACTATATCTTTCGAAAATTTCACTCCCTTTCATATGCTCCTTCCAAGCCAGATTAATCTTGTAAATGTCAACCACTAGTGACAAAAAACAGAAGAGAAGCCTTGTAAATGTCAATTGCAGAGCTCGCAATAATCCAATTTCCATCTTGTTTTCCCGCATAATTTCTTGTTAGTAAAAGTGACCGTGTCTGTTCCCTTGCGGCCTTACTGGCTTCTCTTCTCTTCCAGTGTTTATCTTTTTGGAGTGATTATTAGCTAAAGGCAAGCACAATATAATAAAGGACTGAACAATACAGCTAAGTTATCAGTAATTATAACTAACTAATCTTGCTTGCTGCTCTAACGTCAGGGAAGCAACCACTACTGAAGCCTAAGTTTCAACTACCCGAAACAGATAAGGAAAAGAACAAAAACATCTTTATCATATCTAGAAAATCATCTCCAAAGTTGATATTCTGTAGTTGAGTAGTCAGTCTCGAGAAATGGGCAGTGACGCTTCACCAGCATTACTCTAGCAAGAAGATAAAAGCACCTACTCTTTTTTTAAATTTTTTTATGAATAACTACCGCACGAAAACTGATAAAAAAGTAAAGAAAAAAATTAAAAATATTACTAAGCATGTGCAGATCTAGAATTTATCAAAAAAAGATTTAAGACTCTAAGAGGCCAGATGATTTCCATGAAAAGGAAAACGGGTAAAAGAATCAGAAGATTAAATCTATTAAAAGAATAGGATGATTATGACATGACGCTTAGGTTAGCAAAACAGGAGGGACTTGCAAAGGTGTATGATACAAACATTCTAGAATGCCACCGCTGTTTAGGCCCGAAGAGAGCTTAGATAAGCGACAACTGATGGATAAACACTCTTACAGAACCAGGCGTGGTCACTATTTACTACAACATGATGAGGCATCTTGAAAGAAGGGAATGACAACTCAATTCTGCCGTATCATAAGTTGTTTTTCAGTATCCCCTTCCATAACTTCCACTTGCAGGCAATAAATACAAAAGGAAACCAGAGAAAGTTGATTTGAATCTATTCCAGCAAAAGGTTTAAAGGTGTGAATATCTTCCAGTACGATCATATATGCTCCCACTTTATTTATCATGCAGTTCCCTTTTTGGAAGGACATCACGCCTCCTGAATCTGAACCTGAACTTTATGCCTACAACAGGGGTGCAGACATCCAAATTAACTGTTGGAAATCAATTCTTTAATTACTATACCAAGTTATCCCATTCATCTTCTACCATGAGTACGGATCTATGTTATGCCTAAACCAAGATCTATCTTCTAGTTAACAGGTCAGATAAAACAGTAAATGTGATTGATAATCTGCATGAAGGGCACAAATAGCATTTGGGAAATCATATCAGCAATTTTTTTATAGTATTGGTTTGATTTGATTTTCCTATTGCAGACAGATAATGCTCACATTGGCAATAAATTACAGGTGAGATGAAGAATAGATCATTACCATTGGAGCTTCTTGACAAGAACTTTAGGACTTCATCAATGATTATAACCTACAGCGAATACATAACATCATTTCTTGGAAGGGGAGTTCATAAAGGTATCCAAAACATCAATGACCATTATCAGGAGAATTCACAAGCAAGATTCATCAAAGGATATAAAAATGAGAAAGGCACTTTCAGAAACAGCTGTTATCGTGTATGATTTTTGAGTTGCCTACTCAGTCACTAGTTGAAACTATTGTATTGAGCACTAGCAACCCCTAGTGATTAACAAAACATCTACTTCCTCAACGCCCTCACCCCTCGTTTTGTTGTCTTTAAGGCTAGATCCATGCAATAACAATCTAAAGGAAAATTAAGAAAAGAAGACACAGAAGACGTATTCAGTTAAAGAGTAACACAAGCTAAGTTTTTTTCTGGAATTTCATAAGACTGGAAAACAGAGAGTGTGTAACCCTGATCATAGGCATTCATGCCTGCATGTAGCATGGACAACTGAAGAGCAAAGAAATCGTTAAGGGAAAAGAAACCTAAAAATAAACAAGTAATTATGTAAATGGTATCATTGGTTGAAGAATAAAAATCTTATAATTGAATAATTGGTAAACTGGGAGCATTGAAAGTCACCACATACAGGGAATGAAAGATATAGGACAACAGTCCACTCGGCCCAAGATAATGGAGTTACCTGCATGACACCATATTGCACATCAACAATAAGTTGGATACTAGAGATGAAAGTAAACAGCTCCAAAATGAATGTGAAAGGGAAACTCGAAAAGAAACAACTTACTGAGAAAAGTATGGATAGCGGATGCACGTATAATATTAGCACGTGAAGTAGCATGGTTAAGATAATTGAAGCAACAAGCCATAAATTGCTCCAAGGAGGAATAACACTGACAATGACAGGTAAACTAATGTCAAAAGCTGATGTCAACACTAATATCCAATTGAATTCTCCTTTCCTTTTTCAACCTAACAGACAATTTCTAATTGGGAATATAGCAAAATTAAATGACCAAGAACTTTCTAACAAACAAAAAGATTATTTAGATGAGATTACACACATACAGGGAAGTGTACGTGCCTAACTACAAATAGGAACCGTGCGACGTATAATTGGGTTACCTCCTAAATGAATCAAAATGAAAAAAATCTGAATTTGAGAAACAACTCTTTAGCATACAGGAAATCAAACTTAATACTCACAGAAGGGACTGGTTTTCACTGAGATTATTCAAGGCATTAAACATCTCAACAACAACAAGCACTGTCATGGACATGGTTGAAGGATGCTTATCATCAAATATACTGCAAGGGTAAGTTGTCTTCCTTGTTGAGCAAGTGTCAAAGTTCATCTACAATGAATAAAAGCAATAAGAACTTCAGAATGGGAGCCAAGAACATCACAATGAGCAGCATTCAAATGTAATCTTTTATAGACAAGAATAACAAACATCATTAGCATCGTGCAAGAACTAAGTAATTTTTAACTCAATCTGGACTTTTAAGATCAAGGAAAATAACTTACAAGAAGACAAACCAAAGAGTGCAAATAACAATTAAAATTTGCCACTATGCAGATGAAAAACCAAGCTGTAGAATGAAATAGCTAAACCTCAATCATGTGAAGAAGGCAATTTGATGATAAAATAAAAAAAGGAACACATTCAAGGAAGCTAACAACGAATAATTTGGAGAACGCCACCAATTAAAATAAACACATAAGAGTAATCAAGGGCAATAAACGTGTAATCATGCATAGAAAATCTTCAAACCTTTATAATTGAAACGTATTCTCTTACCAAATCACTATATGGTAGTTTTGGACCATTGTCAGAGTACATATACCACCACACAAACCCAGCAACCGTCGCAAGACCAACATAGGCTGCATAAAGGGATATATGCCACACATATTAGGTAGTTGACAATCACAATGTCGCACAAAATACTTTTCAAGACCATAAAATACAATGTTTTAAACTTTTAATCTAGAATGCATAACTTCGAATGAGGAAGTTCTCCTATGAATAATTATTAGTAATCACTATGTGGTACATTAAAAAGGTCGAAAATTTACATTAAAGTTAGAAAGGCTCGAAAGAAATTTTGTGACACTGCCACCCCTTCTTCCCTCTCTATATCGACGTTGAACAAAATTTACTGATAATCAGCAATATGACAAGCATGAAATTTTAAATTACCTCCAATAACCAAATAACGAAAAAACAACCACCCATTGACCACAGCTTCATTCACCTGCAATCACATAGTTAAGAAAAGAATAATAAGAAGAAAAAAAAGATAAGAACAGCAGTGTTACCTTGTAATAAAACCCATACCTTGCGAGGTTTGGCTCTCATTACATCAGAGTCTGGCTTGTTAAATCCAATAGCAGTGGCAGGCAGGCCGTCAGTAACCAAATTGACCCAGAGCAGCTGAACCTGGAAGCAGTCACAGAAAGACCTAACATGTGCACTTAAGATACTATAGAAGAAAGCAGATAAGTCAAACAAGAAGGAAACCCACGCCCACAAATGAAAGGCATTTATATGTGATTTACAGCAATAAGAAAGGGAGATGTATCACGGCTTCCGAAACATTCTTTCAATTTTTTTTTAAAATGCAGCTCCAATTTGGCATACATTAAAAAAAAAAAAAAAGAGACAGATATGCCAGAGACGATCTCTAAGTTTCTTCCATTTATCTCGCAAAAAAAGAGTATGGTCATGATCTCTAAGTTTCTTTCATTTATGTTGCAACAAAGGAGATAGCCAAAATCAGATCAAAATATTCAGATAAATAAAAACTTACTGGGGCCAAGGTATCAGGTATCCCAAGTACAGCTGCCACAAAGATGCAAACAACCTCACCAATATTTGAGGAGATCATGTATCTTATAAATTGCTTTGTGTTGTTGTATATAGCTCTTCCCTCTGCTACAGCCTGCCTAGGAATGAAACCATGAAGAAGTTGAATGAAGCATATTCTTGAAAACATAAACAATTATGTTTTATCTGCTCATGGTTGTTTTACAATGGTATTACTCTTGACCAACCATAATATTTAATTTGTTTCTGGTTCACAGCACAAGTAAATTATATTGCCTATAGAAAATAGGCAATCCAATAAAGAAAAGTTGATTATTTCACTGTCAAAACAAGACTAATGGAACTGTTCTGTGAAGAGAGAGACTAGATTACCGCAACAATTGAAGCAAAATTATCATCAGCCAAAACCATATCTGAAGCACTCTGGTATGCCAAGAATAAAGCTTGTTAGAGAATGGGAGAAATATTGCACAACGAGAATTAACCAAATAATCATGCACGGAACAGCTATGCAAAATAAGAAAGTGATACCCATCTAATTGCTTTACATTACACAGAGACTGACATTTATTTAGACAGGAAAAATGAATCCGTTTACATTAAAAAAAAAATGACAACAATAAGTTGACTAACACATCTAATATGTGTGATTAGGAGGAATCACAAGTCAAAAAAATTAAAGAGTTTGGAAGGAAAGTGAGACTTTTGAATCAGTCTTAACACCAATTATGTTCAGAGCTACTAAAACCTCATATAGTGAGCCATATATGTTAAGATTTGTTGCCATTGGGCAGTAATTTTTTAGGTTTTTGAAGCATGATCCACGACAAAACCCATGGTTTATGGTCCTATATTACCATTATGAAATGTAGTATTCCATCAATAAGAGAGCATTTTGTGTACCTTTGCAACTGCTGTTCCAGATCCCATTGCAACTCCTATATCAGCTTTCTTTAACGCAGGTGCATCATTGACACCATCGCCAGTCATAGCCACCTTAGCAAATCAGAAGAGAACATATAAAAAAGAAACAACAAATACTTCTATAATCACGGAATAAATATTCGAGTGGTGGGCATACACCTATAGATTTATTATAAACACAAAAGGTATTAGGGTATAACAATGACACTGCATTATTGTAACACTGTACGTTTAAATAATCCCTCCCTAATTCTCCAGTTAACAGTCCCAAACATAAATGAAAGCTGAAGCTTTTCTCTTCTAGTCCTCAGTACATGCTAGCTCTCAAACATACATTAAATTCAGTAACATTATACTTATAGTTGTCAATACTTCTATAAAAGGAATGCTGACTTTACAATTGCACTTCTCTGTCTGTTGCGTAACTTTCATTCAGACATACATACACACCATCATCCTTCTGAGTATATGATAGAATGAATATAGGATTGCAAAATATTCTACATTGTAAGAGGATTACCACTTCATTTTGATGCTGCAATGCTTCCACCAGCATCCTTTTATGAGAAGGTTCGACCCTAAAAGAAACCGATGTTTGTGAATCTCCAGAAAACGACATCACAGAGAAGCAAATGGTTCTGGGAAGTCCCAACAGATGACACAGAACACACCTGGTAAAAAGTGCCATACGCTGCAAAGCCACTGTCTGCTGTAACGGAGGAAGTTCTTCAAACTCGGAAGCAGTGAAAGAGCGTCCAATAAAATCTTCAAACGTATCAAAAGCACCAATCTTACGACACAGTGATTCAGCTGTGGACTGAAGTGATTTCCAATATCAGATAGGCAAGCATTATCGTGGTACAAACATGCATTGAAAGGAGGAAACTGAACTACCTTGTTATCCCCAGTAACAACTATAACACGTATACCAGCAGTCATGCATGCAAGCATAGCATTTCTTACTTCTTCCCTTGGTGGATCAAGCATTCCAACCTTTGATTGAAGTCAGAAGACAAGGTAAACAAAATATTAAAAAAGGAACCTAATTGAATTGTAAGAAAGAAAATGCAAATCTAAAAATGTGCTGACAGAATAAAAGGGACCCTATGTGCACTGCAAATACAGGGAGAGACAAGCAAATGACCATTCATGAACAAGTACGAAAGTTTGGGTGATGGGCTTTTGTGAGTGTGTAAAAGTGAATACATGTATTCAATTGCAAAGAGAGGCAATCTCAAAAGATGTTCACATATAGAAGTTACAAAAGAGGTAAATTTCTCCCTTGTCTTCTCTATGGTTCCACTGAAAAGCTTGGTTCATGAAAAAAAAAAAAAGGAAGAAAATTAAGGATCGTTCAAACCATAACCATGTATCAATTTGTCAATGCACATTTAGGGATATACGCAGAAATTCACATAAACACAAGCACAGTGAATATTTTATTGATTTTTTACAAGAATGCATACCAACCCAATAAATGTGAGGTCTTTCTCATCATCGAAGGATATACTCTGTTGACCCATTGGCATATGTTTTAAGGCAAGTGCCAAGCATCTCAATGTTTCTTTTCCTGCAAAGCTGATCATAAAGACAGGAGTTCATAAAATAAAATCAAGCGTTTTGAACAATAAATAGGTTCTTCAAACTTTGATATGTACAATAAGATTCTAATCTCGGTAAATGATACATGTATTGTGCATTAATACCAACAAATAAAGAATATAAGCAACTAGTGCCTTACAACTTAAAATTGAAAACCAAGACTGGAATGTATTAGAGTTGCAGAAGGGAGATTTCTGCTGTCTTATAAAACTTTCCACCTTGGTCCAATAAATTAAACAATGTTTGCTATCCAAGATATACATGGCCATACATCACAAGGTGAGAAAGAAAGAGAAATCATCAATAGAACCTTAATTCAAAACAACATTTTTTTCCAATATGAGGCTGGAGGGATATGACATTGATTGATCAACCCTAACCTGTGGAATCTTGACTCCAGCTCATCACGAATAGCAGCAGATAGTGGGGCAGTAGAACCATCATCATTACAAAGGATATGGGAGCATCTGGAGATAATACTCTCAGGAGCACCTTTCGAAAACATAACCTCCATCTGCTTTCGACTGCATAAAACACTCATCATTTTCCGGTCACGAGAGAATTCCAAAACAGAAACCTGTAACATGTCAAAACTCTAACATCTATCAGTTATATGATCATTAAACAGAAACATGTTACTAAATCAATTGACATGGCTACTTCACGATATCACAATTTGAAGCAACTACAGACTTACTGTAAACCACTCAAATTAATATACAAGTATTTCAGCAAGATGGTTACACGCAAACAAGGAGAAAAAGAAGGTTTGATAGTCAAGCAAGGGTAGGGGTTATCCAAGCGGATGAAGTGTGCAAGTAAATACAAACAAGAGGACAATGAAGTTTGGCTTAATTGATTGTCCAAAAAACTTGGGAAATTTGGTTCATTAGTCCATTTGAGGTCTTTCTTGATGAGAGAGGGGAGCTGGATGTCTATGGCTGGGTGAACAGGATGCATGGTGTATTGTGCAAGGACTCTTTCTGTTTGTTTTGATTGTTAGCATGAATGGTAGTAGAAACTTGTGAACCTTTCAAAACAGACCTTTAGACTCAAGAATCATGATTTATGAGGCATGTCATATGCTTTAAGTACATTGTAAGGATACAAAATTGTATATGGCCAATTCTCTGAAGCTGGAAGACACCTGCCTTGAGCTTTTTAAAAGTTAACACTGATGTAGCAATCCCCTTGGATGGAAGGTGGCCATATGTGAGATTTGAAGAGACAACAAGGATGTTCTCACAGGAGCTAGTTTCTGGTGTCAAACAATGAGGTCGGAGATGAAAGTAATCGATAAGAAAGCTTGTTTGCATGGGCTCTCTTTGGTGCAAGAGCTTGCTTAGGGGTGGTTCCTGCCCTGGTTGGTGACAGACGATAACTTGTCCTATCAGGTTTGTGCTGCTGCAATATGGAATGAGTTTTCAAAGCTTTCAGTGTATAGAAGAAAAGGCAATATGGTGCCACATGTTCTGGCAAAGATGATTTTAATTTTGGGATGGGACAAATTTGGGCTAAGGGATTCCCCACTGTAATGATCGAACTACTTGTTTCTGATTTTTGGCAATAAATTATCAAATAAGAACTTATCATTCAAAAAAAGAATTAGGGCCAGGGCAAACTACAGTATGAGCAAGAATGGAAGAAAAAACATTACAGACAAGCAACAAAAGATGAAATTTTTACTAATGGAAATAGTATTCCTTATAATTCAATGACCAAAAAAATGAACTAGGAGAAACTTGTGTCAACATATTAAATTGATGTATTCACTCTTTCTCGTTAATCACTCTGAGCTGCTGTAACATACTCTCACCACCCCATACCTCCCTAAAAAGATTAAACCTTGCTGGCAAAAGAAACTTACAACTGAGCCACAAGGCTTGGGGTATTCACTCTAGTTATAACCACACTAAACAAAAGTTCCCTACCTCCATGTGAAGAACTTTGAGACATAAGAAATAAGTGAAGAACTGTACAAAAAGAAACCAATGTATAACGTCATACCTTTTTCAATTGATGTTCCCAGTAGTGATTACAGTATGATGCACGCTCATGCTTGCTCAGCATATGCAGAGCAGAAGGCATGGAATCAAAACCAGGAAGGCCAACCTGGAAGAAGACAATAAAAAGCTTAATGACTGAGCCAACAGAACTCAGAGAGAGACAGGGAGAGGGTGAATAAACAACTGAATACATGTTATAAACAACTAGTTTTATAATTTCAAGCTGCACATATCAACCTTCTCTGTCAGAACACGAAGAGCTACTTCAGTTGCCTCCCCAATTTTCTCATAGTTACCCTTGTCTGGATTATACTGTAAGACTGACTCATTGCAAAGGGCTGAACACATTGCCATATGAAGAAGACAAGGCAATTGAGCTGGATATTCAAGCTGCAAAAAGAACGAAATGTCACATGGGTATATAGCTAATAGTAGAACCAGGAAGGGTGAATGCAATAAGCTACCGACATCAATGTTTAGCCATGGTACCAAAGGATATAAAAGATCAAAGCAAGGTTTCAATAAGAAATTTTGCTTTTTACTAGAAAGTATGGCATCCTGACTGCCATGGTTAGATATACGCAGTACATTCTTTGTATGCTACTAAATAAAATGACCCACACATAATAAACACTTAAATATTATGGGCAATCCAACTAAACTCACGCATATTGGTCCACGGACATATCGAGATAAAAGGTCAGCCAACAAGTAATGCCCTTGAATTAAGAACTTTAAGCAGACAGAACCATAGAGCCTTTAATCAACTTCAAGCATCCAAACAGGAATTCAAAATTCATCTAAACAACTAGTTTGCATGACTATCAAAGACTTATAAAACCTGGAATAAAGTGAATCCAAAATTCTGTAACGTCAACATTAAAAGTCTCAAAGCATATCAGAGAGAGAGAGAGAGAGCTCTATAGAACTACAAAGCTTTATGGCTAAAACTTGTCTATTTTGGATGCCACGAAATTGATTTGTCAATCTAATTCGCTCCAAGTTGCTTGACCTATCACATCCTTGGTGTAAAGGGTTGAATGATGAAAACACGATTACCTGCATTCCGCTACTGTCAAAAATAACACCTTCAGGAGCATAGGTTGTCCCACTGACACTGTACTCAGCTGTCAAAGGACTATGATGAACAGACTGAACCACACATACCTGCGTGGGAAACAGAATTAGAAAATCACATTATAGAAAAACATTGCATATGCCAAGGATCACTCACAGCAGCAAATTAACCAGGTATATACACAAAAGCAATAGCTTTCAAGATTAAATGCTCAGAATAAATGCACTAATGACTGAGACGGACGACCAGGTTCTTTGATATATATGATAAAGCAGAGGTTCTCTATGTGGAGCATAGATATATAGAAAAAGAAACAGAGGTGACTTACTCATGCAAAGCTATTTAGGAAGAAACAAGAAGTCAAAAGAGAAAGAAAAAAAAAGTATAAAGCTACAAATTAGCATTCTTCATTGACGTTTTCTGATAAAATCACCTTAGAGACAGACATCATATTAGTTGTCAGTGTTCCAGTCTTGTCACTGCATATTACTGTAGTGCAGCCTAAAGTTTCCACTGATGGCAAAGACCGCACAATGGCATTCAACCGAGCCATTCTCTTTGTTCCAAGAGCCAAACATCTAAAAGCCGAGCATAACATGCATTATGACAACAATAACCACAGGAAAGGGGCACATATAGGTAAAGCTTCCTTTGAAGAGTACAAAAAAAAGATACAACAGGATGAACTTAAAGTGCTACATAGCAATGTCACTCCTCCATATTCACCTCCAGCAGTGTCATAGTGAAGCAAGTTTATTTCCCCCTTCTATGTAAAAGCCTATACTCACTGAAGTACCCTCAAACAAACAACCAACAAATCCTTTTTCTTTTCCTTAAGCATAAAGGCTCTTAGTCTAAACACTTCCACTATAATCTTAATTGGAAATCTAAGGCTAAAGGAGTATAAATATGATTAAAGTAAAATTCAAGTGCATACGTTGTAACAACAGCAGGAAGACCTTCAGGTATTGCTGCAACTGCAAGAGCAACTGCAATCTAGGCAAGCAAATCACAATTGTGTAAAGTTGTCAACAAAAGAGTGGAGAAAAGGATAAAGAAATGAAGAAGAAGAAGAAGTACAGAAAAAGAAGACATAAAAGGGAAAACACAAGAAAGGAAAAGGGAAGGAATAAACATGAGTAACACCAACGAAATGAAATTAAATTTGATATATCTAACAGGTGATACTCTGCAAGCCATTAAAGTATTGAAATGAGCCACAGAATGATACCTTGAAGTAATGGATTGCACCACGCAAAAACCCACCATGGGAAGGGTCATGAAAGTGACCAATGTTTACAATCCAAACCAGTACACAAATTCCTGCAATAACCTTAATGCAAACAGAATGATCAAATGAAACTGGCTTCTTTTCAAACAATAATCAAATAGTACGTTGAAACTGAAATCTCATGGAACAAAAGACCAAATAACTTCAAGATGTTGTGCCTCTCAAGGTTAATTTATCCAAGTTAATGACATAACTGTGCAAATCTTTATAAATGCAAGCAGGAAGGAGAATGGAAATAACCTTAGCCAAAAAGGTACCAAATTCGTCCAATTTCTTCTTCAATGGAGTGGCTTCCTGCAACAAGTAGGAATAAGCAGCTATAGTAAACAAACTCATAAATGGAAGTATGGTTGAGAAAGCAATAGACTTCTAGTATAAAAAAATGGTCATATAAGCACTTCAAACACAGATGGAAAGGGCTGAGCACAATTATCCAGAAATGCAGGTCCCCACAAACAGAATTATAACAGTGCGATAGAAAAGTGCATCAGGATGGCAATTCAGTAAAGTGGCTGCATCTACTTTATGAATGCACCAAAATTGGTCATTTTCATGAGAAGTATATGGATGCATTTAAAGAGAAAAAGGAAACAGAGCAATAATTCCAAAATATATATCCTGGAAAAGAAGCTGGAACAAACAAAAAGTTTATAGCAATCACATCTTCTGTGCGCAACATGGAATCATGTATGCTCCCCATGGCAGTGTTAGCACCAACTCCAACAACAACAGCTCTTGCTCTTCCTGCCACAACCACTGTGCCCTGGTAATCACAATACGTTACAACTGCTACATAGTGCAGGACATGTTGAAAAGCATGACAAGAAATAATACATTTACTAAACCCCAAACAAATAATACAAGAACTGAGAAAAGTCATACAGCATTATAAGCATAACCAAAAATAAAATCATAAGGGTGTAACCAACGAAATTTCTCATGTAAGAAACTATTAAAGATAAATTTTATCAAGTGTCGAAACGCTTTTGGATAAAACTTGACAGTTGAAGGATTTAACATTCAATCAGGTTTTGGCATTCCTTAAGCTCATGGAGTTCATCATTTTATTGCTTGAAATCAGAAAACCAAACTTTTTAATAGTAGTAAGGTTAGAAAAAGTCCTAACAAGATAGATGCTACTTCAACTCAATTGAAATATTAAAAGGATATTTGTCGTAGCAGAGGATGTTATGCATCATCCCAATCACCACCTATAAACCAGCAGCTACATTCACCTAAAATTTTGAAGTTCCATCTCAACCAAAACTGAATAGGGATTCTTTATGGGTATATTTCTTTGTCACTAGAATTACAACCTAAGCAAGAAGATTTACTCTCCTGTTAGTAGACATAACATTTTAAAGTAGTCAAGGTATTGCTCTCCTGATACAAGCTAGCCGGTTCTGCTAGTTATTCCAATGACATCGTATACAGCCTCAGCAAGCTCACATTTCCTCTCCATACTCGGTGTAAATGTTAGTTGATACAAATCATAACTTGAAATGGTCAAATATTCAACCCATGGGTTATAACTATTAAGCAGAGTTATTCACCTAGAAAATGAAAATGATAGTTAAACCTACTGACAATCAACTTCACTCCCAAGCCATGCCTATATGATGACGACGGCAGCCCTAATTTGGCACACTGTGATTGGTGCTTTCGACAATCTAGCAGGTACCACAGAAGTGACTGCTCTTATCTTGAATAAAATACAAGCAAGGAACCTAGAGGAAGTTGTACTGAGGATCAAATAACCATATAGGTAATGATATGGCTGAAAAAGAATTACCGAGAAAAGAATGTTTGTCTTGTCTTGGTAAACAGCATTTGATGCTACAGTGGCATCAAGCACTTTGTCCACCGAGCAGCTTTCACCTATAATTATCAGAAAAATTATTATGTGGACCAGAACAAGCACATATTAACATATCGGTAGCAAGTATCAAATAAAGTCCTAGCCACCACAATTCCAACAAACACAGGATACTTGGTTAAAAAATCTCAACTACTCACAAGTAAACAGAAAAGAAACAAACACAGAATACCTGGATTTCTTTTAAGGATAAAATTAGGAAGTAGAGACAGCATATCCCAGTAAGATTAAAATACTTCATCAGTGCAAATGTGTGTGGACTGGAGTGAAACTCAAGCACTGTCTCGGACAGACACTAATTCACAGAAGAGCAGCTATGGGAGGGAGAGGTTTATTAACCAGATCCGATAGAACTATAAATTATGACACTGTTCATTACTGGTTCTAGAATAGACTGCCAGAGTTTCTTGAAGTATGAAACCAGTTGCAGCACACCTTATGCACCACTATATCACAAACAGAGAGGTTTTCAATAAAATGGCTTAGCACATGACTTAGTGACTCTATAATAAATGGACCAGAGTTTCTTAAAGTATGAAGACAGTGCAGGCACACATTGTGCACTACTTTTCTACAAGATGACAGTTTTTCATAAAATGGCATAGTGCATGAATTAGATTTTAAGAGTCACAATCTAACATACCCAATGTAGAATCATAAAACTTTTCTCAAAATAGTTGCTTTTTCTCTCCCCACAAAGCTGATTAATGTCATTGCAAGTAAATCTATAGCCATGCAGTGTTAAAATTTTCCTAAAGTCTATAAACATTAGGAGTTAATAAACAAGATTAATCAAAATCAGTAATACTTAATCTTTTCTCATGGCAGATGACTTTCAAATGGAATGAAAATTGGGATGAGATAGTTATTGAAGTATCAAAGATAGAAAAAAAAACATTAATCAAAAAGAAAGAGAAAAATTGAGGGAAAACCTGTAAGGATTGCTTGATCAACACGTAACTGATCACTTAGCATCTCAATCATTCTCATGTCAGCAGGAACCTTACATCCCACTATAAATAAGCCAAAACATGGTCAACTCATCAGATATAATGCAGGCATTTTACAATCATTAACTACTATGAACATTGAAAATGCACAATCAACTTACCACTAACTTCCACAACATCACCCGGGACAAGTTCTGTAGCTGGAAGAATGGAAAAGCAACCTAAAATTGTAGTTTTACATCTGTAAGTTTGTCAGAATTCAGAATGTAATAGAAAATTTATTTATAAACTGCCATTCACCAATAATAAGAGCTTTGATATAGTATAACAAGAGAATAAAAAATCTGACTGCCACAATATCCAGTCTTCAGTTTCTCATTAATCACCCCTACACTCTCAATGAATTAACCCAATGGCAAGCACCAATACAGAGAGTTATATGAAAACAGTAAAGATCAGGTATAGAAAATGGCAAATCACCAAAAAGAAAAGTTTAGAAAATGGAAATGCTTTCCCCAAACAAAGGTCACTACAAATGAAGTGACTAGAAATTTGTAATCAAATCTGTAGTTGCGGTAACTAATTAACAATGGCAATAACCTCATCATAAAAAGTCAGGTTCAGAGAAATCTGAATGGTTATTTCGATTTTTTTCATTACCATTTCGCAGCACCGTTGCAATATCAGCTTGATAGGCACGCAACTCCTACAAGCCAGGAAAAGAATAACAAAGAAATGAAGGTAGATATTAAGAAAGGAAGCCTTCCACGACAAAACCACCATCATCATAAAAAGTACATTATGGAGCATGTAAGGAGGTAAAGGAAGCTTACCTCACCTTTATAGTTACTTAAAGTTCAGGCACTTAACATGGAAACTCAAAATGTTTTGATATCATAAATGCATTTTAGAGTTAGTGTTAAATCAGTTATTGCAGTTTTGGTCGGTCATGGAAAATTTCATTGGGGAACTAATCATGAATTTAAGACCAGTCTGACCAAAGTTTTGCAAGCATTTGAATAACTAGTTAAAACTCGTCCCTTACCTCAAGAGCCTTCTCAGCATTAGTTTCTGTAATCACGCCAACAGCTGCATTGGCAACCAAGATCAAAAGGATAACCTGTAGCATAAAACAAAACTCAGATTATTATAATTGCTAAGCACAGACCAAGTATGTAGATGAAGCACTAGAAGTGCACCACCTACTTGTACCTCTGTGCGGTCAATGGTCAAGCTATATCTACATTATAAAGAAATTTGGAGGAATGTGAGGGCAGAGCAAAAAGCAATAGAAACCGAACAGCATAACATTCAAAAAGTTAACTTGTAGGCATTTGAGAAGATCAGTTATAAGTTGATCAAGTGAATGAAAGTTTTGAATACTTAAGCATTTCATACTACAAAAGGGCAAAAATAGTTGTTAATACAGACAATTAACCACATCTAAACACAAATACATATAACAAAAACCTATCAGCGAAATTCCACATGAAGACAGGAGTTCTTAACTATTCATCTCACTCGTTGAGGCATGTGTATATACATCTGGCCACAGAGAACTTAATAAATTTGCAAATATGATACAAATCAGGTCAGCTAATTAGAGGGGAATAAAAGCTTACAAATGGCTCTAGAAAAGCTGTTAAGCCAGTCTCTCCATTAATCAAAGCCAAAATGAAAGAAACCAGGGCAGCAGCAATCAATATCTTAACAAGCAAATCGTCAAACTGCTTGAGAACCAGTTTCCAAAAGGGAGTCCCTGCAATGATCGAGTATAAGAGAGGAAATTCGCATCATCTATCGGAAAAGAAGCTATACAGGACGGAGGAAGACATCTTGACTTACTTTTTTCTTCCAGCAGCACTGCAACCGATGACCGGAGCAAGCGAACCAAAAAGAAACGTCAAATAAGAAAAAATCTTTAAATCAAATAAAAAATGACAAGTGCATTCCAATCAAATCCATTAGTTTTTCATACTAGATTTCTTTTCATTGCATCAATTTGTCGAAGAAAACAATCTAAGTGCGAGGCTCAAGCATGCAATATTCATAGTTTTGAACTGACGGACAAGACGTACCGTTTTTACCATACATATTTGCATGTAGCGCCACCTGCAAAACAAAAATTCATTAGTTCAATTTTCCAATTCATATTAAACAACAATGACGTTCAACTCAGTGAGAACGACTTCAGAAAATGTAATAAGTTCAGTTCAGCTTCAACTCCCAATACCTGAGAGTCGCTCAGACCTTTCGCCGGGTCCACCGCGAAGTAATCCAACACCTGGCCAAATAAGACAAGAGAAGCATGCACTTTCTTCAACCACCTCACAATCAAGGACAAACGACGATGAAATCTTGTGAAGCGAGCGTAATTACCTCCACGACGGATCTCGCGTATGCGTCCTCCATCGAGAGACTTAAGAAATCAAATCAAATCGGTGATGCTATGACCGTGATTCCGGTAAATCCAAGCTTGTACTCGTTTCTCGAGCTTCTTTTAACTGCACGGTTCAAGTGAACTAAGCCGTGTTCACGCATGCCTCGTTTGTTTTAGATCTATGGGCGTTCTGTTTAGCTACTAACAGACGTCACGTCTCCTTCTTGGATCCTAGGGTTTGGGCTTTTTTTTAATGGGATTTAAATAGTAAGCAGTTTTTCGAATTTTCAATTGAGCTAGAGTTATGACGGTCGCATAGTGTCAACTGTAAGCAGATTTGATGTTCAAAAGACTAATCTGGGATTCTGGGGAATATTTTTAAAATATAAATAATTCAAAAATAAATAGTTGTGCCTCTTCTATTAAAAGCAGTATTAAGGATTTCGTACCGTATTGGTCGGAAATCGGTACGAAATCCTTAACATTGGTACCGGCCGCAAATATCAACCGGTAGTGGCGTTTACCGGTAGGTACCGGCCAGAACAATTAATTCCGGGCGGTACCGTAAGTTCCGAAAATTGCAAGGACTAAATTGTAATTTTCGAAACTTTTAAACCTAATTTACATTTACTACCCACCCCCCCGGCCGCCCCCGACTCTCACATCTCACTATGCTTCTCTCTCTGTCACTCTCCTCTCTCTCTCTCTCGCCGTCGTCTGCTCCTCTCTCTCGCTCGCTCGTCGTCGTCTCCTCACCACCGCCATATGCTCCTCACCACCGCCGTCTACTCCTCGCCCTCGCCATCGCACCCGCAGTCTCCTCTCTGGCACCCGCACCCGCAGTCTCCTCTCCTCGCCCTCGTCGCCATCGCACCCGTAGTCGGCAGTCACCCGACCAGCCACCTCACCATCCCGACAAAGACCCGATCTTGGGTGTGTGTTAGTGTTTCGAATTTTTTTATTTTTCAATGAATTATGAATCTTTGATTGTGTTGGTGGGTTGGGAACGGATTTGTGTTGGTGACTTGGTGGGTTGTGCTTGTGTTGGAAATTTGGAATGATCGGTTGAAAATTGCCATTTGTGTTGGTGGGTTGTATTGAAAACTTGAAATGGTGTGTTGAAAATGAAATTATGGATTTGTGTAATTGTATTCGTCCTCCGATGGATTGGAATTGGATGGTATGTTAGTTTTTGGCTAGGAATGGAATGGATAATTGGATATTGAAGTTGAAAATCATGAATGGTTTTGTGAATGTTGAATTGAAATTAAAAATG
>JAOQMS010000006.1:5499883-5515205 GCA_027563885.1 Erythroxylum longipes | reverse complement strand
TATAATTAATAGATCATATATTTTCCCTGCAATTAATGCTTTTTTAATCATACTTGAATCAGAATTAATTAATACTTCTCAGTTCATAATAAACCGTCAATGTTTTTAACTATCTAATCAATTTATTTTTATTCACCCTTCATATTAATTAAATCTCCCTTATAAAATTTACCTACCACATTCAAAATTTCTATTATTCCATAACCATTCTTTCCTTACATAATAATTCACTAAATTAACGGGCATTATTACTAGACATTCTATGCTAGTACACATTATAATTACAATTTTATCGGCGATTTGCGTTCCCCTCGTGTCACCACGTCAGGCGCAACCTCAGAGCTTAGAGAAACGACACGTCGTAGCACCATTGTTGGGTTAAGAAAAAGACAAAAAAAATGCCAGTCAATCCCCAATACGGATCCGGTTCAAATACCCACTTGATCATAATGAATGTAGGCGCTAAAACCTCAAAAACCTAACAACGCCCACTCGCCTTCTCTGTTATGCTCTCTTTCTCTTTGCCTCCGAGACATCGTTTACTCTTTTATAAGCATAAACCCTAACAAAACGACTTCGAGGTTTAGCCGGTCGATATGCTCGGAGCTGCTTACCGGAACAGCTCAATCGACTGGAGGCCGTCTGCTGTTGTAGCCCTAGCCACCAGCGCCGACGACTCTCAGGTCGCCGCCGCTCGTGAGGACGGCTCGCTTGAGATTTGGCTTGTTTCTCCCGGGGCCGTCGGTTGGCACTGCCAGCTGGTGCTTAATACTTGTCCTATGTATTTAAGTTCATGTTACTTGTGTTGTTGAGTGAGTTTAGTTTCATTGATCAGCTGCGGTTTTTGATTGATTTCACTTGTAGACTATACAGGGAGACCCTAATTCGAGAGTTTCATCTCTTGTATGGTGCAAAGCTGGCTCTAGAGGTTTGCCATGTGGGAGGTTGTTCTCGTCTAGTATCGATGGTTCGGTTTTGGAATGGGATCTTTTTTACTTGAAACAGAAGGTGGAACTTTTTAAGATCATATTCGCTTGCATTTAGTTTTCTTTGGATGAAAATAGTCAGAATCACTTGTAGTAAGAATTTAGTTGTTCTATTAACAATCATTTTCAAGATAGTAGCTTTAGAATGAAGTTTAGGTGAATGATTACGAAAATACAGTCAGGAGTGGATGTGCATTTTGAAGTTAGGGAATGGATGGTCTTTCTAGTTGCAAACTGCTTTGTTCTCTTTAATCATATATTTTTCTGTTTGATAATGTATTGAATTATCAATGTCATCTTATTCGCTTATGCAGAGTGTGCTAGAGTCTATCGGGGTCTCAATTTGGCAGATGGCTGTAGCACCCTCTAATAATCTGATGATTCATACAGAGTCCCAGCATCTTGGAAATGGATATGTAAAACATATAGATGATGGAAGCGATCTTGAATCTAGTGACAGTGAAGATGATTCTGATTCAGATAACATCAATGAATTGTTAGACGTTGAAGATCCATGTGTTGCAATTGCTTGTGACGATGGCTGTGTTCGGCTTTACAGAATTCCTGATTCAGATGAATTCATATACTATAGAACATTGCCTAGGGTCAGTGGTGAGACATCTGAACTTCTAACTATGCTATCTCCTATTATTGCTATAGCTTTTGTGGAAGCTGTGTTGATAATGTTACAAAATTCAGGCCGCGTTCTAAGTGTGACGTGGAGTTCTGGTGCAAATAGAATATACTCAGGGAGTAGTGATGGGTGAGTCGGCTGGCCATCTTCTGTGTTAATTAAGCTAACGTGTTTACTTAATTTTTAATGCGAACATTGTATAATTAGGTGAACAATCAATCTTGCAGAAGCTTTTTATACTTGCACTGTAGGGCATTTTTCTGTCATTAAACTTTTAAGTTTATCCTATCTTATGCATGGCAGACTCCTTGCAGGTTTATAAGGTGTTGGGATGCTAAAATAGGTCATGAGATATACAGGATCACGGTAGGGCTTGGTGGTCTGGGTTGTGGGGCTGACATTTGTGTGTGGTCTTTACTTGCATTGAGGTAGGAATTGAATCACTGTTATCTGTCTTATGTGGTATGTTTGTTCAATTTCTATCATAGTTCTGCCACTAAGCAATTATTTTCAACTTCAGATGCGGTACACTTGTTAGTGCTGACAGTAACGGTAGTGTTCAGTTTTGGGACTCTCAATTTGGGACACTTTTGCAATCTCATTCGTCTCACAAAAGTGATGTGAATGCATTGGCAGCTGCTCCAGGTCATAATAGAGTGTTCTCTGCGGGATCTGATGGCCAGGTATAGCCATTAACTTCGAAGCTAAGAGTTGGGAGAACTGTGATCCAAGTATTTCAATTGCTTTGGAAGAAGTCATTCTTGAACATGTCAACATATATATAGATTCTCCTTGATTCTGGTCATTGTGAACTTTGGTATCTGGAAACATTAATTTCAAATTGTTTCATTCTTTAGGTTATTCTTTATAAGCTTTCTCATGAGGCAATTGGATCTAGTGATGGTATTTCAACTTCTAATGTGACCAAGAAATGGGTGTATGTTGGATATGTACGAGCTCACACACATGATGTTAGGGCTTTGACAGTAGCTGTACCAATCAGTCGTGAAGGTTTGTTTGATGTCTTTGTTTGTGCAATTATCTTTTATCATATTGTGTGTACCTTGCTATTTGGTTGTGTCTTGATGCTTTTGGCTTTTCTTACAATTTGAAACTATACTTTTAATGAGCAGATCCTTTACCTGATGAAAAAGTGAAAAGGGTACGTACAAAGAAGAGACCAGTAGAGTTTAATTACCATAAGTGGGCTCATTTGGGTGTTCCAATGCTCATATCTGCTGGTGATGATACAAAACTCTTTGCCTATTCTGCCAAGGAGTTTACAAGGTTCTCACCGCACGACATTTGCCCTGCTCCTCAGAGAGTTCCCATCCAGTTGGTTCTGAATACTGTATTTGAGCAGAATTCTTTGCTTCTAGTGCAAGCATCTTCTTCCTTGGATATTCTTTGTGTTCGCATCAAAGGTGGAGCTCTGCCAGTTATGGGTTCTGGCCTATCTAAGGGACATGCATCTACAGATTTGGTGGCTCGAATCAAGGCTAAAGCATCAAGAAAGATCATTTGTAGCGCCATTTCTAATGCTGGGACATTATTTGCTTATTCAGACCATCTTAAGCCCAACCTTTTTGAACTAAAGAAAAATGAAGCTGGTAAAGGTGCATGGACAGTTAATAAAAGGAAACTTCCAAATGAACTACCATTTGCTCATTCCATGGCATTTAGTTCTGATTCTTCACGGTTGATGGTAGCTGGGCATGATAGAAAAATATATGTAATTCCTTTCCTTCCCTTTTAATTTTTTCTTTTTCTTTTTTATTAACTACCTGTTTGAGATGCTCAAGAATGAGGGAACCCCTGCTTCCTGTTATTTACACTGGTACTGCTACAGGTTGTGGATGTGCAAAGCTCAGAGCTTGTACAAACCTTCACCCCTTGTCATGAGGAGAATGATGAAGGATTATCGTCTATTGAGCCTCCCATAACAAAAATGCTTACCAGTTGTGATGGGCAGTGGTTAGCTGCTATTAACTGCTTTGGAGATGTATATATTTTTAATCTGGAAACGCAAAGGTCTGAAATAAAACCTTTTGTAGATTCATATGGTGCCTGACTTCTAATAACTTTGTTGTTGTTATCATTGGTTTGTTATTTTGTTTCATATTGCTTGGTTCTGATGTCTGCTTTTCATCACAAATGAATGTGCTAGAACGTGAGAGTTTATGTGGTTGGGTTTTGAAGAAATTCATATGCATTACCAGACAAGAGGGTCCTGGAGATGTCAAAAGGGAATGAGGAATATAAATAAATGATAGTAAAAACTCAGTAAGGCAGTAGACTGTACGGATGACTTATTCTATTAGAAAAGAGATCATGATGTTTATGTTAAGAGGAGTATGACTTCTGATTTATCTCTGTTTATGTTAAGAGGAGTATGACTTCTGATTTATCTCTCCTGTGTGCCTAAATATTGAGCAAACCAGTTGCTTCCTTGTTAGGAGGTTACCTTTCAATTATTGCAGCTAGTTTCATTAACAACTTAATATGCCACATTATCAGTTATCTATGGTTGAGTTTACTTGGAACCTATGAGAAAGCTTTTATTTTTATGTGGAGTTGTGAATATACAGATGTTTCTGTTTTTGTGTTCTTATGATTTTTTTTCCTGAAACAGACAACACTGGTTCATAGCAAGATTGGATGGGGCATCAGTAACAGCTGGTGGTTTTCCCCCTCAAAATAGTAATGTTCTTGTTGTGACAACCTCTTCAAACCAGGTCTACGCATTTGACATAGAAGCAAAACAGCTTGGGGAATGGTCAATGCAGCATACATTTGTTCTGCCGAGAAGATATCAAGAATTTCCTGGAGAAGTCATTGGGCTCTCTTTCCAGCCTTCAACAAGTTCATCATCTGTCATTATTTATAGTGCCAGGTAATGCTTACAGTTTTTTCATTCTTTATTGTAGATGAACAAGGATTAACAACTTTGAATGGAAATGGAAGCAAAGGACCTCTTTAATTACAGATTGAGTTTTGCTGACTCACATCTCTCGTCTAGAGAGACAGAGAGTCTATGTTGCACAATTACTTGCGGCAGAAAAAGAAGTGATATTCACTATTGTTGAGAGGCTGTAAAATGTGATTCAAAAATAAAAGGGATCCTGGTATTTGTAGTTAGGTTTTATCTTGAGTTATAGCAGATGAATTCATAGCATTCTTTGGTATTTATTTCATCAATGGACCAATTTTCACATCATACAGGGCAATGTGCTTGATTGACTTCGGGATGCCAGTAGATAGAGAGGAAGATGGAGACATGTTACATAGTCCAGTCAAGAAGTTCCAATGTAATTCTGTTAATGGGAGACTGAAGCGTAGGTTAAAAGACTGTCAAATAGAGGCTAACCATAAAAGGAATTTTGAGTTTGTTGCTTTCAGAGATCCAGTTTTATTTATTGGACATCTTTCTGAAAACTCTATCTTGATCATGGACAAACCTTGGATGGATGTGGTTAAAACATTCGAGGCTCCCCCTGTTCACAGACATATATTTGGGACGTAAGCTAGATATCGAAGTTTTTCCATACTTCAGTGGAGAATACAAGCAAGGCAATCAATCCAGCAGCTTTGGATCACAATTTTGTTTTCAAATTACTTGGTGGATGGGTTTGGAGGCATTGGGTGTTGGGATCCATGTATTGTAATGCTCAAATAATTTGTTGATCAGTAAAAGTAGCCATTTTTTAAATATGTTCCTTTTCATGTTTGTTCTAATACATGCCTTGATGTTTATGTACATATAGCCAATTTCCAAACCAAGTAGTTAATTTCAGACTTGTTATATAAGATAATTTACATTAGGTCTGAAGTGAAGACACCTCCACTTAGAATAATAGAACAGAACGGTCTCTTTTCGAAAGAATTGCTGTTAGAATGAACTCGGAAATATTTATGATGGTACATGGTTAAGGTAATTTTCTAGCTGAAGACTGTCTATGCATGTAGTCCTTTTCATTATCGTTTTTCAGGTGACGACGAGAGCTGGAGGATGCATCAAATTAGCATATGGCCTGGGTATGTGTATCTCTGTGGCTCAAGGGAAGACACCGTAACTTAGGTTTTAGGCTTATCCGTCCCTCTTGTCCTTATGTTGATCAGCCCATCAATGATTTTATATTTGTTTCGTGGTTCTGTAAAATGGAAGATTAAGGTGTTCGGTCATTTACTTGGCTGAATAATGTTGCCTTTTGCATTACGAAAAATGGAATTCTATGAATGCGAAGGCAAAAGGCAAGAAGGTTGTCGATTGACGGGCACTTTCTAAGACCCCAGAGTCCGAGATTCAATGAATTCGTGCGTTGTCAACGATCTCTTTGTAGCAAGAACCTAGGCAACTACCTAGTAGCGGCCTATTGATTTGCACTGGTCTCTGTTTCCTCCCCAATAATTGTATCCTACTTTAGGATAAAATTGCATGATCAAGTTATCATCTAATAGTTGGCAATTATGTCCTTGTGCTGTCAAGTCATTTCCATGAAGTAGAAACTACAAAAGCAGATGATTGACAGGACAGAGTGGAGGGTTTTATCTGAGTTCTTTTTCCAAATTATGGGTGCTCAATCTCAGAATGGGAAACCCTCCAAAAGATGATTTTGAAGTAACCCTCCAAAAAAACAAAAAAGTAAATCAATTAAAACCACCATGGATCACATTACAAGCAAAGTAGTAGCAATGATGGAAGGTGGGGTGCATCTTTTTGGTGGCCTCTTGATGCTATACGAGGCTTACCTTCTGTTTTTGTCTGGCTCGACTCTAGAAAAATGTACCCAATTTACCAAGCCTACCTACTTCTGAAGCTAGGCTGGCAAATAAGTGGAAAAAGGTAGGTCACTGATGTGTGCTTACTAGTCATTTAGTTCGCTCGGCGCATGCGCTCGCGCGCGCGCGCGCGCGCGCGTGGTTGAGTTAGGTACAAATTGTTGTTATGTTCATCAATGGTTAAAACCGGTAAACCCTGCTCTTGGATGGACAATGTCTTCTTGTTTCCTCTCTTCCTCTCCTATTCTATTCGCCCTTTTACTCCTGCTGATCACATTCCTTTCTCGCCTTGTAAAATGAAAGGAGTGCTTGTGATTGTGATTGTGATTCTAGTAGGAGATGGTTGAAAATGTTCACAAGATCTTCAGTCACTAATACGCACTAAAGTGATTTGTTGGACGCAGCAGGAATGATACAGATGACAGAGTTTGAACAGCAGGCCTACTACTTTCCTTATTTGATGTCTACTTGTCCCAAAAGAAGGAAAAAAGGTCGGCGTCAAATACAGAGAAAATAATTTATTATTTTTGTTTTTCAGGTTGTTTCCCTCTGCATTGACAGGAAGGCATAGAAAAACATGCACGACTGAAACAAAAAGAAGAATAAGGAATGAAATCCATTTAAGATATGCTGCCGTTTTCCCTTTACACATTGGTTCCGTCTCTCCAGACCAACTGGCGGTAGCAGAGATGGCAAAAGATGCTGCTAATCATTGCTCTCTGTCACTTCCAATTTCTTCCTTGAAAATTACCTGTCACATATTCTCCAAAATCTGAATTAATCCCATGAAACTCTTGTTACAATGTGCTCCAGGTTCATAATTTCCATGACAATATCTAACCTGGTTCTTTGGAAGCGGATTTAGAGGATTGAAAGAATCCAAATTGTTTTTTAAATGGAGATTTTCCCTGAGAACAAAATGAAATGACGTCGGACATTGTTGATTGCAATATCTAATAGCATTCGGAAACTGGAAATTTCCTGGAGGAATACCTTGCAATGTGTTGCAGAGAAACCCTGCGAATATTCCAGGCTATGCTCCTCATGCTTGGTCACTTTCTGTTTAACAACATTAAGAACGTAGACACTTCTCTCACAGTTGCGCATATGTATGCAACATTTATAGACAAGAACAGGAAGACCATACTAATTAATTATCTTGAAACTTGCCTTATTCAATACAGGAGAACTAGCAGTGTCATCCAGGCACTGTTGCTGGTGACTTCTCCCATGATCTTTGTTCTGCTTTTTGTTCTTTCTTTGCTTTGTCGACTTGTGGAAGCAGTATTCATCATCTTCACAATAATGAGGCGGACCAGATGACGCATCTGAAACCATTGACAAGTCCTCTTCTTCGTCCTCCAACTTTGCATGATCTCTACCACCATTATATCCACCAATTCCCTGAAACTGGTTTTTGGAAATAGAAGATTGATCCAAATATGATGTCCAACCAGACTCACATCCACTACTGCTGCATTGAGAAGTTGACAGATCCATTCTGAATCCTCTCTGTCAAAGACAAACTCCAAACGGGATGACTTATATAGGCTCCTTGTTACTAACAGCAATAAGAAATAAAAAGAGACAATTAATGA
Organism: Erythroxylum longipes; assembly: GCA_027563885.1. Taxonomy (NCBI): domain Eukaryota; kingdom Viridiplantae; phylum Streptophyta; class Magnoliopsida; order Malpighiales; family Erythroxylaceae; genus Erythroxylum; species Erythroxylum longipes. The sequence continues at coordinate 5,507,208 of JAOQMS010000006.1, read as the reverse complement.
GTTGCTCTCAGCGTCACTCGATGTTATTCTCTCTCAATATAAGTAGAACAGATGGAGCAAGAGAGCTAAGAAAAAACCAAATGAATCAAATTCAAATCCTAGAGTAGTTTTGTCCTTAGCCCTATCCTTGCTCCTCTCTTATTTTATCTGTTTGTGAATCAATCAAGTCGCCAGTTGGCTTTGAGTGTGTACGTATGCGAGAGTGACAGAAGGGAAACAACAGCAGTCGTTAAAAATTCATGGTAAGGGATTTATATATGCACTTGTGGTAATAACAAGGGTTACAGCACTAGTCACCCACAAGAAACTTTGCTTCGAGGGGCTAGCTTTCTTCACTTTTTTCTTTTAAATTTTATCTTTTCCTTCTTGGCAAACCTAGGAGTTCTTAAAGTTCTGCAATTAACGTACAGAAAGTAGAACAGTAATTAATATCCGCCTTATATAGCTTTTAGGATATGGAAAGGATGTTGAACTTGGTATTAAATCCGTGACAGATCATGGGGAATGGAAACTTTCGCATGTTCTTATATTATGACAAACAAAATGGCTATGGGAGGTTAGACCTGTCTAATGAAATTAATAACCTAAAGGGCTAATTATGCAAAACATTCTGTGCAGTCCCTTGCATGTAATATCTATTCTTGTGCTTACAATTTATAATAATTACGGTCCTGAGTCGTCAGCTAAAATAAGGTGAAGCACATTATCTTGGCAAAAAAGTCTCTCGTATATTTCCTTTCCATTAATTGTGAAGTCTATTTTCACTTTCACATTACTTTGAATTCCTATATGAAGCCAGATATTCCTATATGAAGCCAGATATTGGTGGATAATAATAGCACACTCACATCTGAAACATACACTTGACACAGACAAATTCCTTCAAGTCTCTGCCATATCAAAATCAGAAAGTAGTAGACAGTGAAACTTACATTTGGCTATAACTGTGCATACAGTGATCTCAATAGTTTCATGTTACCAGTTTCTTGCTGTCCTATCTCCATTTATCTCTACTGAATTTTCATGGGAAAAGAAGTATAAGGCCATGCCTTTAACGATTGATAGTGATTCTTTATCCAGTTTGACAGAATTATTGATACCTGTCCATTCGATGAGTGCACAGAACAAAAACTATAAATTTATCGTCCCCACGTACGCTCGTTTGCTTTAATAATCACTCTTATCACCAAAGTCTCTGTTGACCCTTTTGTTGTTCACTTCTATTAATTTAAGACAGTGGTCTTAGTCGGCGTCTAAGACTTGTAAGACTCGTGTGCCTGAACTATGATTCCCACTTGACTTGGCTTTATACTATTCTTGGTTTTGTAAGTATTTGTTCTAACCATTTTCCAATGGTTAGCTTGCACGTAAAATCTATACACCACATCACTGGCTCAATGATGACTTCGTGTTAAGTTGGAGCTATCACATGAAAGCTCACCAGCATTGAGCCACGTATATATAGTTAAACTAAATAAAAATGTAGGATCTCGGTTAGTGACAAAAGAGCTTTCCCATTTTAAGGTCGAAAATCAACCCTCGTACATCCAAGATAGCTGTTTATGGGGCCCTTTCAATAATGTTTGTGATCTTTTTATTGGGGGAATAGCTTCAGCTCTAGCGTTTGAATAATGCCAACCCCAGAGATTGTACAAATTCAGGCAACATATGCATATCTTCGGATTCGCAAACTGTCCTGTAATTAGCGGCAATTGTCCCATTGCAGACCCTTATTTTGTGAAAGCTGCCTGGACATTTTCTTCAGAATGCACTTAACCTGAACCGAAACACCAACGCATGCTTAAGATGGTTGTCAGGGACAGATGATTTGTTGTACACCGAGCTCTAACTACCATCACACTAACCACAAATGAATCTGTTTTGACGTGCAATTAGCATAGGAAGAAGTGACCAAAAATCTGCAGTGACCCTTTTAACTTTGAGGCCAGAAGCTGACGGCTGATATGATCTAAAAATGACTATGAAGTGTGATTTATTGTAAAGATCAATCATGGGGGCCAGTTTAGGATCCTCTTCTGAATCATAAATGGTCCCAGACACTCATGTACACGCTAATGTTGCACATGCTCTTTGTTAGCTTGTGGCCCTTTGCCAGTCCACAGGATCCGTAATTCGTGTAAGAACACAGAGAAATGGTTTAATGTGATTTCTGGTTTTTCCATTTTGGTTTATGTTTTCAACTATTTCCTCTATATAATTGAGGGAAGGAAAAAGAAGCTCAATAATTCTTTACGTCAGTGGAGAATATGTAGCTGGAGTGACGTGAAGGATATGTAGCTGGAGTTCTGTTAGGAAGAAGCTAAAATCCATCAACCGACTTTCCATTTGACCTTCTCTTTCACCACTTCTCATCTTCTGTGAAATTTCATGTACTTTTCTTCCATCCAAGACCACCGAGTTCTTAAAACTATTAATTGCCATTGGTTAGACATGGGGTAGTTGATGGTTTTAGACCTAAATATCCGACCCCAATAGCCCTCCCCGTGTAGCTTGCACTCATCAAATAGATTTGAAACCACTAGAGTTATGGGCCTCTCATCAGCTGCTGGAGGTTTGTGAACATGGTCCCCAACAATGGAAAGGTCAAATCTTTGCCAGTTGCTACAGTGTGGCCATGGAAACACCACTGTCTTCTCTCACAAATCCAAACTCTTCCAAGAACACCAAAACTCCCTCCCCATTTGTTTCCAATGAGTAAAAAGAATAAATAAACAATTCTACACTTCCCTTCTCGTCCATGGCTAATGCAAACAAGTACTGCAGGGTCCTTATCAACATGAAATAATAGTCAAACCTTCTTTTGCAAAAGAAAACTCCGCTCTATCTTATGCAAGTCTTTGTCACATTAATTTGGTCATCCCAGTTATTGTATAATGAAAACAACCTTTTGGATGAATTACTGTACTTCATGTCGACAAATTCCACCAGAAGTCTCCAAACTCTTGCATGTCATAACCCAGCATATCACGTAAAATATATAAATGGAATCCGAGCAGATCTTGCTATATCTTCAAAGTACGAGAGTATGGATCCTGAAGATCTAAAATTCAACATTATTTTGACAAGAATGTAAAGCTATGTCTAAATGGATAAGAAGTTGAATTACTTAACAGTACTCAACTGGTGCCAAATTTTTGTTCCCAGAAGATATAAACCTGTCATGACATTGATAAACCCTACAGAAAACCAATTGAATGTACCTAACATGACAATTAAGTGTCACTATTGCTTGCGCAGGTTAATCGGTAGGTTTCTTCCAAACTGACATCCACAGATAGTGATAGCCCGCTTCTCTCTTATTGTTGGCAACTATGATCTACAGCTACTATGTATCATAAGGTAACGAGTGTGTGGATCATCTTTTTTCTCTGATTCAGAAAGAAAAGGTTAAAATTTGTAGTTGGAAACTTGGGAAGCTCACCAGCTCAATTCTTTAAATTCTTGGTCCCATGCATGGGTAGTGACTTAAGATTAGTTGGTGGGGCTAGGCCAGTCGGTCGAATGAGTAGCCTCGCAGCACATTTCAAGGAATCGACTACATGAATTTTATTTTCATGTCTTCTTATATAACTACCGCACTAATATTGTCTAAAATACAATGATTAAACACGTGAATAGCATATGAAGTTGAGTTATTTTACATTTATCACTTATAATAAAAATATATTTGGTATAGTAAAATGTAAAGTTAGAACATTTAGACAATGAATAATTAAAATCTTTTGATAAATGTTAATTTCTAAAAAAAATTGTAGACAGATATTATATCACATACTTTAAGTAATATTTTCTTAGTTTTTCAATATCAATAATTGCCAATAAATGATTAAATACCAGTTAAATTCATTACTCTATTTATTAATAAATAGCAAACAAAACACTATATTAATAAGTTCAAAACATAAAAGATGTGCTTTCCAATTACTATTATTTGAAAAAATTACCTAACTCATTATCTTGTTTTATTTATAAATTCCACATAATCTAAAAATAGCATTTATTATAATTAAGTTTCAATAATTATAAATTTTTTTAAGAAGGTAAAATTTTATAATTAACCAATATTTTTCTAAGAAAAACAGCTATTATGTTAAGCAAGCAAACTTTCACCAAATATTAAATTGTAGTATAATGTTAAACAGTCTTATCTTATGGTACATTTTAGTAGGCAGCAACGCGAGTTCTACAATTTTTGTCATCTTGTGTGATGGAAATGGAATTCAATGTTATATAAAGGAGAGCCGGAGAATCAAATATATGGTTTTGGTCCGGAGTACATTAACCAAATGGGGCTGCAGAAACGAGACCTTTGGAGCTGTGAAAAGTCTTGATGGTTACAGCAAACACAACACAATCATACGTAAAGAAGAAAGGACCATATTGGTTCCGGGTACAACTCCCCCTGTTTCCGGCTGCCAAAAACACGTACGTATGGGGAGGGAGATCGTCTGTTCCCTCCCTCCTGTGCCCTCTGTGCCAAAATAATCTTACCCATCAAATTTGTTGCAACAAATGGCTAAGATGGTTTAGCCACATAATAGCACAGGGTAGAGGGAACAGCAGATCTGCTACCTACAAAGTTGATCTGCTCGGCCCGACTTTGGAGGTGTAATGAGCGGCCCCATTTTACTCTTCGGATTCGATTTCCAGTCTAATCCAGCCATGGTTATCATAACCTCAAATCATCTGTATGATACACTTATCCTATTTCAACTTTATTTTATTAAATATCATTTATATATTTACATGAAACATTATAGTCGATACAGGAGATATGGTCCTGATTAGTATTTGCTTTATTGATCATGCATGCTTCATATGTCTCTGTCCTCCCAATTTCAACACATTCGTTGGAAGATTTTATCATATAAGCCCCTATTCTAGTCCACTGCTTGCAATGTTGCATCCATGATCCATCGTCCCATATTTAGGCTTTAGGTCGTTTTTACAGGGGTTGCGTTCAAACTTCAAACTAAACCTATTACAAATTTTTCAGCCTTTTGTTTGAAGAGTTAAATCCGAAAATTAAAGATAAAGTTTGGATTTAAAAAATAAATAAAAATTTAAGGGTTAAGTTTGAATTATATAAAAAATAAAAATTAACCCGAGTTAATAATTGTAAATAATTTACAATTATCGTTTAATACTTTTTTATATTAATTAATATTTACATATGTACTATTTAAACCTTATTCAAATTATAAATTTTTATAGTTATTTAATTTAATTTTGTTTATGGATTACAATTAATATTTATATGTATTATTGTAAGAGGTTATTTTTTATTTCAAATCAACTTTATAAATTTATTATTTTAATAAATGATCCAATAAATTATTTATTTTTATGTAATCATTACAAAAATTAAATAATATAGATTTTTTAGTTTAAATTTAAAAATTTTATAATAAATTAAATTTAGGTTTAATAAGGAGACCAAGTTGAATATGAAATAGAGTTTAATTAAAATCGTTCCAAATTGTCCTTTAATAGATTTAATTGGTAGGAGAAATTTCTTACTTGCCTCTAACATTGATGTTTAGGGTTTGAGTTTTCAAATAGTTCATATTGGTAAGTATATTATATTAAAATTTATTATGAATTAGTTGAATGGAGTTTGTCAATTAATTAATTTGTTTCAAGTATTATTAAGTAAATTATCATATATATGTAATATCTTACAAATAATATATTTTAAATAAAATATTTAATGAAATAGCAATTCATAATTAATAAATGTAATAAAATTAATATTGGTAAGCTCAATATCAAGGGACAAGTTCAATCTAATTAATACTAACAGACTTAGCACCCGTTTGGTTGGGCTTTTGGAGGGTAGAAAAGTACTTTTTTCACCTCAAATGCTATTTTTAAGAAAAATGAGTGCTTGACCGTAAAATTCAAAAGCACTTTTCTAATAAAAATAACTTTTTTAAAAGCTAAAATACAGCTTTTTAAGAAGCTCAAATTTGGAGCTTTTCAAAAAAGCCCTTCATTTTAGCTTTTTCGAGTAGACTTTAGGTGCTAAATTTCCAATGTTTACGTTTATAACGGTCAGTAAACAAATGCATAGTTTGGACACAACCGAAGCCTCTCTATCTTAACGTTTTATCTTTACCTTCCCCACCAATCGTTTCTTGACCCAATTGTTTATAACAATCGCAGTAAACAAATACAATCCTTCGCCACCAGATCTCTGTCTTCTCTGTCTCTGGTGAGTCTTTTTCTTGTAATTTGCACTCAGGCTGATATTTGTCTTCACTCTGTTGCTTTCCGTCTCTTGTCTGATATTTGTGTTTCTTGTCTTTTCTTGGGAGGCAAGTGGGTTTCTCACATTAAAGAACTCTTTGTTCTTCTTTTTATGAAGCAAGTTACGATCTATGTTTTTTTTAATTGTTAGACGTGTATGAAAGTGGCTTGCGTTTATTGCAACTTGAACTTTTGAAGGTGAATTTGGGATTTCTTTTTTCTGGGTAAAATTCGACTACTTATGGTTGAATACGAATAGCTCAGCTATATTTGTATGGTTGAAACAATTGCCAGGAGGTACTTGAAATAGTTTCATTTTTCTTCTTTATAATGTTCTTTTTAAGGTCCTAGTTCACTGTTAATGATAAGTGACCAATTTCGATGTGAGTCCTCGAATCTTGAAAAAACATGAAATGGGTATTGAATCATTAAGGAAAGTTAAGAACTTCAGCTTGTTAGATTGAGTAGGTAGAAGAATTCTCATAACATCAACCCTCTACTCCTCCATTGCAGAAATGCTATTTTGAGTGGTCGATAAATTTTCATCGCAACTTTTCGAAAGTCATTAGGTAGGGTAAGTATTAGGATTACTTTGATGTGAGTATGTAATTTGGACATAAACGTACAATAACTTAGAATTGGAATGTCCAACAATCCATGTGAGCTTCCTAAACAACTTACAGGGCCTTTTCATGTTCTTGGTGAAATCTCAGAATAGGTGTAACATCCCACTACCATAGGGTACGTATCTAAGCTTTTAGGCACATAACCTACGATAATAGTATGTTAGAGCAATAACAAATCTAACTTGCACATGGCATCATCTAACATACTCGACATCGTTATCATTTTTTCAATAAAAAGTTCACTTCATTCATTGATAAAAGATACATCGTTGAGTATACAAGAAGTTCCGAAGTAAACAATTTAATACAAGTTCAGAAAAATGCAATGCAAACGCGAACTGATCCCGACCTATATCCTTCACTTGTATGCTGTAGGTATACTCCCGTTAGCCTAACGGGGTAATCTTCTGATCCTGAAAAATAATTGCA
>JAOQMS010000006.1:5486965-5499783 GCA_027563885.1 Erythroxylum longipes | reverse complement strand
GGTATTGGCCTTATTTTAAAGACTGCATTGGAGCAATTGATGGAACACATATACCAGTTGTAGTTCCAAGGTCCAATTAAATAAAATATATTGGGAGACAAGGCATTCATACGCAAAATGTAATGGTTGTATGTGATTTTGATATGTGCTTTACTTTTGCTTGGGCTAGTTGGGAAGGCACAGCACATGATGCTCGAATTTTTATGGAGGCTTTGCATAATGATAGATTACACTTCCCTCATCCACCTAGAAGTTTGTGACGGATAACTTTATACTTTTTTTAATTTATTCTTAATAATTCAGTACTTCTTTATTTATTTATTTTTAATTTGGAATGTAGGAAAATATTATTTGGTAGATGCCGGATATCCTTACATGCAAGGTTATTTAGGACCATACAAAGGTGAGAGGTATCATCTTTCTGATTTTCGACTTGCAGGTCTTCCAAGAGGGAAGAAAGAGATATTCAATCATGCACATTCTTCTTTAAGATGCAAAATCGAAAGAACATTTGGTGTTTGAAAAAATAGGTGAAAATTTTTACGTCAAATGCCCAGTTTTTCTTTTCCAAAGCAAGTTAAAATTGTAATTGCTTCAATGGCCATTCATAATTTTATAAGGTTAAATGCTCAAAAGGATGAAGAGTTTTCTCCCTATGATGAAGATGATGAATTACTTCCTACAAATGAAGAAATCAATGAAAATGAAGACGTTGAAAAAAATCATTTAGACGAGCCATAAAATAACGAGATGAATGATGCGAAGGAACATATTGCAAATCTTCTTGTATTACAATAAAATGCATAATTTATTATGTATTTAGCTATTTACTGAACTTGAATATTTATTTTGGGATTATAATATTATTTAGCATTTTATATGTTTTAATATTTATTTTTCATATTAGTTTTATTTCCTACAAGAAAATGAGACACCTCTTTAAATAATTTCTTACAAGATGGAAGTGAATTTGTCAAACAATTGTAAAGTAAATGTAAACTCATTGTTCAATATACTTTAAAAATTATTTAAGTATTTATGCATGCATAAATAATTTTTATTACAAAATAACGTATAGTTAAAATTAATAAAAGTGCTTTTTATTTTTATGTTGTCAAACAGTCTACTGTATGAAGCTCTTTCAAAAAAGCTATTTTTAAAGTGCTTTTTATTTTCATTTTGCCAAACAGTCTACTGTATGAAGCTCTTTCAAAAAAGCTATTTTTTTAATTGACAGCCAAACAGTCAACTGGTTTCCTAAAAAAGCTCTTATCAGAAAAGCTCTACTAACAAAAACTCTATTGACAAAAGCTCTACTGATATAAGTTCATCCAAACAAGCACTTAATACATATCCATTTGATTAACTATAGCAAAATCTTAGGTAAATTGTAAAAACTATAATGCGAATCATCACCTCTAAAAGTGAAAGACATTTCGAGAGGCTTCATTGTACTTATTGGACCAACTATAAAACATACTATCATTTAATTTTTGAATTATTATTTTATAAAATAATTTAGGATACAAGATATGGAGCTATTTTATGGTTTGAAAACTTTAAAAAAATCTTTAATTTTTCTTTTTTTAAATTCCTTATAGTTTTGAATTTTTCATAAAACCCTTTTCTTAGATTTTGAATAAAAAATAATGATGAAATATATTTAATATGAATATCAAACATAGGCTAATCAAATCTTACTTACATGATGATTCATCTTAACTCTCAAACTCAAATCGAATTAATTAAATTCAAATCAAAATAATAATTTATTATAATTAATCAAGTTTAAGATCTGAATTAAGTTATCATGTTAGTGACAATTGATTAGTTCATATACATGTTTCATCATTATTTTTTAATTGAAGTTTATGAGAGAGAGTTTTTCAAAAAATCTGAAAACTAAAAGAATTTTTGATAATTTTTAAATTTTAAAAGGCTTTTCTAAAATTTCTTAAACGAGTGGGAGATCTATATTATTTACCCAATAATTTATTTATAATATATAATTAAGAAATTATTTGATATACCAAAAAATGAATTGGCTATATCACTTACTTACCTCCTTGAAAGTTGGATTAAGAGATACCATTAACTCATTTAAAGAAGAGCAAAAAGTGCATTTTGATCCTTACTATTTTCGGCATATTACATTATGAACAATAACATTTCAAAGTATTCAATTTGAGCCATAACATTTACAAAATGTCCAAAAAAGACCCTTAATGAACTGAAATTTTGATGGGGATAATTGTTTGTGAGTTAAATGTCACATTAATACTGATATAAAATTGTTTATTATTTTTTACAATTAGATAGCCTTACTGTCATGTGTTTAAGTGGAACCTACTATCAAAAATAAAAATAATATGATTATAATAATTGATATTAATCCTTAATAAGGTTAACTAAATTATTAAAATACCTAATTTTCCAATACAAATCCTAAATTGACAAAATCCACAATTTAGAAGATGATGCTTGCCTATTCCCTTAAGCTTTTCTTCTGCATTTGCTTCTCCTTGGCTTCTATCTCTCAGATGTCTTCTATCTCATTTATAAGTTCTCTAGTTCTATCTCTCTCACAAACTTGGTTTCTCTCTTGTTTTCTAACTTATCTTGGCTGTACTGTGTTTTCTTTCTCGCACCAACACCTATGGTATCTCTCCATACTGTATTTTTGTGATACTTGTTCCTAATTATTTTTTGCAATTTGGTCTCCTCCGTTTCACTTAGGAACTGTTCATCAATTTATATTTCACAATTTGGTGTTGTTTTCAATAGGGATGGCAATTTTTGGCCCATGGGCCTAAATTTATTTTTTTTCAATGGGCCGGCCCATGGGTCAAGCCCAGGCCTAAACAAACTCGAAATCCAATTATTCTAAGTAAAACAACATCGTTTTATTTAGAAGAGTTAGGTTTCGGGTAAGCTTGGCTCTGGGCAACCCAGACCCTAATTTAATTAAAAAAATAAATTATTTTATATTTTTAATTTTTTAAAAAATTATTTTAAAAAATTTGGTGGGATTGCCATCCCTAGTTTTCAACACTTAGTACGCTTCAATATTATTCAAATCTTAGTCTTGAAATGCACATGGTGTTTGGTCCATATGACAATTCTTCTATTTCCATCTTTAAACTGGAATTATCAATTTAAAAAGGGACTAGTTGTGTTTGGATGCTTAATTTATGTAAAATTTTTGCTCTAAAAGCTACAAGAGATGAAAAGTTTGTAACTGAAGATTTAATTTACAGTTTGTCAATTGTTTCAACTCCTCATATATCATCTTTGTAGCATTATTTTTGTGTTAGCACAAAGTGGCCATAATTTGGTGTTAATGGCCTATCTATTTTTAACACAGATAATAACCAATAAGTTGAAAACAAATAAAGCAACTTTCTTTACATGATGAGGCTTTAGGTTAAGAACATAAGCAATGAGAACAAAAATTACCTAAGGCTCTAATAATTTTACTTTAGAGCGTGTGGACGACAATGGAAGCAATATAAAATAGAAATGGTACTTTTACGTGAGGTTTTAGTGGTTATGTTGTAAGTTATTGTTTTCATTAAAACTTGAAATTCTATTAATATAATTGGTTAAGACCTTGCCATAGAACCACCAATTCCTTTTACGAGACTTTCATAACTCATCAACTGCCTTTAAACATCATTGTCGTATTTCTTTGGCTTTAGGTTCCATCTATTGTATTTAGTTAATCAAATATTTTGTGGAAAATGTTATAATGATGGAATTGTTGGTATTATTGTGGGTTAGAAATTTAATCTAAATACCATGGAGCTTGGTTTATTAGGATGTACACTTGAGGAAATTTTGTGCTATATAATTTTATGCAATTTTATGTTACACATATAAATGCAACTGTCAAAGAAGATTAGGATTTATTGTTTTCCTTTATTAGTTCATGCATGAATTTGCGCATTGCTAGACTAAGTCCCTCTGAAGTTTGATATTGATCTTCCAAATCTACGGACTCAATATCTTTTACAAATACAATATTAAATTCAAATGATGTTAATGTAGTTATTTGTTGTGGTTTAAAAGGCCCATTGACAATTTATAAAGTTTATAAACCAAGAATGAAATTTTATAAATGCCTAAAATATCCAATATTTTTTTAATAAGGTTAAAATGTTGATAGATATGTACAGTGTTTGTCTTATTAATTAATTTTATTTTAGGTTAGAAGATATGATTTTTTTTCAAGTGGTATGATGAGAAAGTTAATAAGAGGACTGCTGGAAGTGATTCACAAATCAAAAAAAGAAGTATGTATGTTGAAGAAGGAGGCCTAAACAATTATAATTGTAACTATGGAAATTGAGGAGCAAATAAAGCAGGACATTATTTTGTTAACATAAGAGAAATTTTGATATTTATTTTAGTGAATATTGTAATAGGATTTTTTGTGCTTATCATGAGTGTTATTATAAAAAAAGTTATAGGAAAATGACATTGAATTGCAATATTTTGTTTCAAACTTGAATTCTAATGAATGAATACAATGATATGATTGTGCAGTAGAACTTCCATTAACACCTATAATATAACATATTGAATCTAATTATTTTATACCATTTCTTATAATTTGCACTGTAACTTCTATTAACACCTATAACATTTAGTAATTCATAATAATAATAATAATTTTAGAATTCCTTAATTGATAGTTGAAAAAATATTGATATTAGATATAAATTTGTAATTCATATAAAAAAGTGAAAAAAATATATTTATGACAGTTGAAATTCATATACAAAAGTGGTAGACATATATACATGCCAATAACACATCGAATGAAAAAGAAAATACTAACAACATCCATCAATCCATCCATTCATACATCCATCTATGTATATAGTGTTATGGGAACAATACATCCATCAAAAAATTTGGCCCCAAGACATATGACAACATTAATATGGTTGATTCTACACCACATTGCTCCCCTTATTAGCATTTGACAGTGAAAATTGTTCAATTATTGGTTGAGTCAATGATGCTCTCCACGTTGTTCAGCCTGTAATTATTGGAAAGTGGTGCTAGATTTTTCTTTGAACTTTAAACCCCTTAGTTCAAATGACAACTTAAATGCATGCAGATCAATATCTCTGTACTTCCTTTTACTGCTATGTGAAGAGATATTAACCTAGAAACACACGTCATTCACAGTATTTATTTGAATTAGTTATTAATAATATAATGAATGCTTATATATGGAACTCACTTTATTTCTTTATTGACTCAGTACAATAACATCTTCAACTATTTTGTACATGTAACCTATATTAATAAATCAATCAACAATTATTACAACTAAGATAAAGTGATAAAAAAAATGAATAGTTATATAGCTATGAAGCTACCTTGGTGATGACCTAATAAACATAATATAAATAACAATATGAGTTTGATATTTGAATCAATACACATTAAGCAATACAAGGCTTATAATTAAGGAAGGTTTTATACTTGTGAAGATTCCTAAATAGGAAATGTTGAGCATTAGTTCTTGCATTTTCTGGCATTAGCCAAAACTGTCACATTTCCTATATTTTTTACAGCACCCTTTTGAGACAAATTATTTAGATTTTTCAAATTTTTATGCTCATTTGCTCTTCTTTCTAGCTATTTTTAGTATCCTAACATGACTATTTTAGGTGGTCGGTGTATCACCTTTGCATCAATAATAGGCAAGAAAATTATACCCCTATTGCAATAAATGGTCATATAATTTGAGGAATTGGTCCTTCTTGTAGTAACCATCCACAAATGCCTCCACCTTTTGATTAGAATGGTGAATAACACTTATAGTATGTTTGGAAAGATATCTATATAGATTCCATGCTCGACAACTACGTGATTGGTGTCTGCCAATCCTTACAGTATGTTTTTCATCATTTCATATACCTTATCTCCATTCCATACCATTAGCCATTGTATTGTATCTTTTTTATTCTTCTCTAATTTCTTCATAATGTTTGGGGCAATATTTGACTTCTAAGTATGAACAAACTCTCTCTTAACTATGTGCCTCTTCATCACTATGATTCTGATTGTTTCAAGTATGCTAATAACTAGTATATCTCTTTCTAGTTAGATCCACCCTTTAAATATTTGACTCATAATATTATTGACAACTACGTAATTTCAATTCAAAAGATTGGTAGTTTCTTGCCCACCTTTCTTTTGGATATTCAAATAATATTAAAGCACATCTATGTTTTAGTTTATTAACTCTTTTTAACTACTCGTTGAAATCTTCTATATATATAGACCATACATAATTCTAAAAATATTTTAGTAAATCCTTTCCCTTCTAATTCACATGTCATATATGGTATATATGTCTAGTACACATTCAATGAGTGGCATTGGGTAATGTTTGTTCTACAACTCTAGCCAATTCTTAAAGCTATTGAAAAATAAAAGAATTTGTATTTTAATTATTTACAAATATATAAAGAATAAAATACCTTTTGCATATTAGATATGACTATTAAGTCCTTTACTACTATCCAATTTCAAGTCAAAAGTTAGTAGATTCATTTATGAATCATTTTTCTCTACTTTTGTAATGACCTAAGTCAATGGATGCATTCCTCCATCACTATCCATCCCAATTGCACTCAATAACTGGCCTTGAAATTTTGTCTTCAGAAAGCATCCATCAATATAAAAAATTAGCCTTAAATGCCTCCATCCTTTTTTCATAGCATCAAAGTAAATGTATAATCTTTTGATCTACAAAAAAGAGATAAAGATGTATAAATAAAATATATAACCTTACTATAGTTGTTTGATTATATGTATAAATTTAATCTTATATACCTCTAACGGATAAGTATCTTCATTCCTTGCTAGCTGTAACTCCATTATTGAACCATAATTACTAATCTTCAACTCATGTACATATCCTTGTAGCTTGACATATTAATTCATAAAGTTAGTTTCCCTCTCTTTTCCCAATCTCCTCTCTTTTCTCTACTCATCCTTAAGTTAACAAATATATTAAGTTTCTCTTTGCACTCATCAACCATTTTTACGGTCGAGATACCAAGCTTATCAAGAATTATTTTCCTAAAATAAATCTTATCAAGAATTATTTTCCTAAAATATCTCATAAAGAACTTAGCTTAAACCAATTTAGATTTTTTAGTAGTAAAACTACTATGATCAAACACTATTCATTCTTGTCACTACCGTTACACAACTCTCATAGGCATCCCTCACTACACCAAACTTTGATTATATAACTTTCAATATTCTTGAACTTAAATTGTACTATGTTTGTACTGCGTAATTCATAACAGCATCTTTTTTTTTTTTTTGTTCCAAACTCCATCTCCATTCTCTAATGTGGTGTCACATCAGTTGGATTATGCCTAATATTTGTACTTGGTATTGTCAATGATTTACCAAGCTCTTCTCTGCTTTCGTATTCATTACTACCAATAAAACTACCACGATCAATTGAATTAATTTCAATCGAATGGTGGTCATTAGGAATGTAAGCTTGTATAAACCCATCATCCTAGTCCTTATCATCTAGGTTTTGGTTAACTCCTTCACCAACTCTTTTATCATCTTCTTTATCAACTTCTTCACTAAGATGTTCATCATCAAAATAATCTACCTTAACACCACAACTTCCTTTTTCATCTTCACTATCTCCATCCCCTCGTTTGGTTATAGGTAATATTTGTAGAGTAAGGATTAATGTGTCTTTGGAAACATTCTCTCTACTAGTTAGGAGTAAAGCTGTGTACACTGGACCTCTCCAGGCCCCCCATTTAGTAGGATTTTTACTAGATCATTATTGTTGTTGTTAAGGGTTAATGTGTCTAATAAATATGCTATATAAACATCACCATTTGATTGATTTTCATAATGTTAATGAGCCTGAGACAACTTTGGTTTGATTTAATAAGTCTCAACAACTTACTAAATTTGAAACCAAGTATACTGTAATATGCCTTATAAACTTAAAGCTATACTAACTCCTTTCTCATGTCATATATTTACCTGTAGCTAACATAATCGAGGTCTACTTTATTAACAGTACTTGTTTGCATATCAACATATTTCAACTTAAGTTTTACTATGAAGTTTTCACCTTAAAATAACCTTATACAACCAAATATGGCCATTGCACACTTATTCACAAGGAAAGGGAAGGATGGTTATTTGTTAAAATACTTAATAAAAAGTACATATTAAGCCTAATGGTCTTAAAATAAAAAATACACATAAAATCTACTTTATTATTCAATAATATATGATAAAATATAGCCATAGTTTTGGATGTAGATTTATATAACATTATTTAGTAAAACAAAAGGCAAATGCAACTTACTATAGCCAAAAGGAACTAAACATTAATTTGTTAAACCAAGGGAGCTTCCAATTGATATTTTGAAGATAACAAAATATAATTACTACTAATGTATTTATTATTTTGATGAAAGCAATAATAGAACAAAATGAAGTCTTAAACTCAAGAAGATAGTGTATAAAGTTGATAAAGAGAACTTGAAGTTTGTAATTGATGAAATGAAGATCGAAACAGGAACAAAAGGAAATTAAGGCTCATCAAGGTCATTTCATATATTGTATAATTATTAATAAGCTCACTTTGTTAATTTGATAATCCAAAAGGCCCACTATACATAATCATTTCTTTTTACTTCATGGTATGAATATTTACATTCATCAAGAGGTATTGAAGCTTTTAATTTTAATATAAAAGCCTCTTGATCTTTTAAATAATCTTTGGAGAACATTTTGGGAAATATTTCAATCATATTTGGATTTTAAGCTTTGAAAGTTGTTAAAATCATGTTTTTAGTGTGATTGATTGACCTATATAGGTTAGTGGATATAAGTTAAAGTTGTTAAAGTTGATGTATTGTGAGTTTGTAGTAACATTTGTTAATGTATTGGTTAACCAATATGTGTAGTAGTTGACTAGTGTTCCAATAGCTAGTGAATCTGGTGTTATAAATGTATACTGGTTGACTAGTATATTGTATATAGTTGTTGTAACGGCTAATTCTTGGATCCAATAGCTATTTTAGGTCCCAAATGCTATAAATATGTAATTTATCTTTAGTTTTAGAATCAAGAAAGTTTTGGATGTTGTATACACACATTTTAAAAAGTTTTTCAACCATTTGAGCGTCATTTTTTCATATTTGAGTGAGCAAGCCATTTTGGAATTATCAAATAAATAAGTGAGATATTTTCGAGTTGTAATACTTTGATGGGTTGTTAAACATTGTACTTGGGGATGGTTTAAGTGAGATTGAGGTTCCTTTTTACTTTGGAGAAAGATTATAAAAAGGGTTCCTCTTAACTGGGAAAGATTGTACAAAGGTTATTATTCGCCTTAAAAGAAGAATTGTAATGGAATTCTAAGAAGAATCTTGAGAGTGGATGTAGGTGAGGGTTGTTTATTAAACAACTATAAATTGGTTTGCATTCTCTCCTCCCTATCCTTTTAAAATTATTGTTCAATTGGGTGGTTAATTTATATTAAGCAATTATCTCATCGTTATTTATATAGATTGTTGTTAATTGAGTGCATTGGTTAGAAAATTATTCAATTTTGTAAAAACCCAATTCACCCCACTCTTGGGTGTCATTAGAGATTAAAAAGTGGTATCAGAACGAGTCTATTAGGCTAATATTTCTAACGAAATCTAATAGTAAAGGTCATGATAACATATTTAGGAACACCATCATCATCATTTAACTAGGAAGGACAAAGCATTAGTAGACCACCTTTTTATGAAAATGATTATCTTTATTGGAAAACTATGATGAGACTTTATAATGGATAAAAGTGTAGACTTATTAGAAATAGTTTCTAATGGTCCCTTTATTCCTACAAAAACTGTAGATGACAAAAAGGTTCCCAAATTAAAAGAAGGAAAAGCGCAATATATAAGATTAGTATACTTGAATAGTAAGCTCATATACATCATATTTTGTGCTTTAGGAATAAATGAATTTAATAGGCTCTATGTGTAAAACGACTTATAACATTTGGCATACATTAGAAATTACTCATAAGGGCATAAATCAAGTTAAGAAGCAAAGTAAACTTCCTAACACATCAATATGAATTGTTTCAAATGAAGTATGATGAAAGCATTTCTAGTATGTATGCTAGATCAGTAAAATTATAAATGCTCTAAAAGGTCTTAGAAAGACCTATACTAATGTTGAATTAGTAAGAAAGTTGCATAGGTCAATTCTAAAGACATGGGAAGCTAAAGTAACAGCAATACAAGAATCCAAAGATCTAATAACACTATCATTGGAGGAACTTTTTAGATCTCTTCTCACATACGAAATAAGGCTCTAAGAAACATAAGAAGAGACGATGCTTTTGAAGAAAAATAATGTTCCCCTTTATAATGATGAAGATTAGAATTAAGATAATAATATAAATTAAAAATAAGATAAAGATAAGAATTAAGATATACAAGACCCATACAAGTTAGACTCTTAATTAAGAGAAGAAACCAAAAGGTAAGACAGTTCTACTCTAAATTATATATGAATACTACGTGCAAATAGTATATGTTTAAAATCACCATCACCGTGCTTTACAATATTAAGAGCTAAAACTTTTTTAGCTAATTAAAAGGTAGATTTCACAAGTTCAACAGGAAACATTGTATCTACAAATTAGCAAGTAATGTCTAAAATGTGTATATGTATGCATGTTTGAATAATATGCTAAAGTGTGAAGATATTTATGTTTGATTTTATCAATAAAATAAATAAATGGAGTACAAGGGTTCAAAATGGAATTTTCTTATTTGGAAATTTTACTAGGAATGCACGAAGTTGATACACCCATAGTAATTGTATTTGTGATTTATGCCACATAAATTCTATGTTGTGAATACTACCTACACAATATAGTTGCAACATAAAAAGATGTAATTCTAAATCATAGATACAACATTCTTTAAATTGCTTGATGATTGGAAATTCATTAACTAGTAAAAATATCTAGGAATTACCAACTAAAAAGCTCTCTAAATATTGGCATTGAAAGATATAGGGCATAGAGATTACCAACATATTACCATAACTAAGAAGAACTCTTCTATTATTTCTTCATAAAAACTTGTGATAATTAATATAAGAACATGTACTTCAGTTGCCTATGTTGTTAAAGGTAAGGAGGTATCTTTTGTTCCCAAACCTAACCTACAACTTATCGTAATGCTTCCCTTTCTGCTTCTTACTAATAAATTAGTTTAAAGCTCTATAACCTAAATTGATGTTAGGAAAAATATTCTTATTAATTCAAAAGTTACTCTAGGGTTGGAAAAAAATTGATTTCAAACCAAACCAATTTCGGATAATTCGGATAAAGGTAAAAATTTCATGACCCTAAACTAATTTGAAACCAATTTTTTTTACCAAGCTAACCCGGAATTGAACTGGATTGGAAAACTGGTTTGTCCAATTTTAACTAATAGCATAGGGCCATTAAATTGCACCATCTTCTTCCCATCTCTTTTTCTCTGTAAAACCAATAAAAAATTATAGCAAAGAAAGCTAAATTATGGTTGTCTAGTTGAAGTTCAAACCAAACAAATGGTAAGTCTACAACCAAATTCAAAAAAACAAAAAAACAACTACCAAATTCAAAGTCTCCAACAAAATTATAGCAAGAATCCATAAAGACACAAACAGTACACCAAATCTAAAATTAGTAAACCACATTGTTCACACTACAAATTCAAACCAAATAAAACATGAAAGAAATAACAAATCCTTCTTCATCAAACTGTTCATATCCCACTCTTCATGTCCCAAAGAATCCATGATACGAGGAAAAAACAACAACAGATGACACATGTTAGTTAACATGTATATAACAATCAAAACTTAATACAATAAGTTAGAATAAAATAATGATTTTTTTGAAACAATGATTTTTTTTACCTTTTTTAAATTCAGATCCGACAATTTTAATCAGTTTTAAATATTAAGTGCTGACCAATTTTAAAATTCAGATATTTTGTCCGATTAGGTCAACCTGGATCCAGATTTGATTTTAATTTGGACAAAAATTGATCAACTAAGTTTAAATTAGGTCAAAAATTCTAACCTGTATTTGATTTTTCTAGATCAGATAGGGTTGAGTTATCGGTTCGGACGAAATTTTGCCAGGTCTAAGTTACTCGATTGTATCCCTCTCTTTGCATCACTTTTACTTGAATAATAAAATATAGATAAAAGAAAACAAGAGAAGATAAAAGATTACACTGAAAAGAAAGTGTAGTTCAAATATGGCAAAAGATCACAACATAAACGATGTATAAAAAATATAGACGAAAAATAACGACTACAACAAACAGACAAAAGATAAAAAAAGCTATAAAAAAACCACCACTTACTATCATGTATTCCACCTTTTTTGTTGTACTTGTTGTTGTTCTTAGGGTTAAATAATCGGAAAAAGAAAGAAAAAACCGGAACTGAAAATCGACGAAAAGGAAAAACAAATTGAGTCAACAAAATACACTGTTTTTCCTTAAAGAATTTATTCCCCCCATAGTATCCAAGGTTATGGAATAATCCCTCCAAGGATAAAACGGTTTACTCACCGGTGTAGTGATACTTCAAATGCCGATGACTTGCGAACTCAAATCCGGACGAAATCACACTTGTTGTTTTGATACGAAATACAGATTTTTTTTAATGATAAAAGGAAAAGAAAACAACTGGAAGGAAAGCGAAGAGAAGAATTGTTGGAAAACTCTGAT
>JAOQMS010000006.1:5476235-5486865 GCA_027563885.1 Erythroxylum longipes | reverse complement strand
CCTGGAGGAAGATCAACCAATTCCCACGTGTGGTTGTTTAATATAGATTCTATTTCACTATTGACTGCCTCTTTCCATTGTTGAGCTTCGGATGAAGTCATAGCTTCCTGGAATGTCCGAGGCTCATTTTCTAACAAGTAAGTTAGGAAATCTGGTCCAAAAGAAGTAGGTACCCTTTGACGTTTACTACGTCTTGGGTTCTCATCATTAGGTATACTTTCTTCTGTCCTTTCCCGGGATTGCTTAGCTTTATCGCTAGATGATTCATATTCCTTCTTATATGGAAAAATATTTTCAAAGAATTCAGCATTGTCTGATTCTATCACCATATTAGAATGGATGTCAGGTATTTCTGATTTATACACCAGAAAACGATATGCTTTACTCTTATTAGCATATCCAATGAAAACACAATCTATTGTTTTTGGCCCAATCTTAACTTGTTTTGGTTTAGGGACTTGTACCTTTGCTAGACACCCCCACACTTTGAAGTAGTTCAAGTTTGGTTTCCTACCCTTCCATTTTTCATACGGAATGGTTTGTGTTTTACTGTAAGGCACTCGGTTGAGTATTTGAGTAGCTGTAAGAACAGCTTCCCCCCACAAGTTCTGAGGTAAACCTGAGCTTATTAGTAAAGCATTCATCATCTCTTTTAAAGTTCGATTCTTTCTTTCCGCAACTCCATTTTGTTGTGGTGTATATGGAGCAGTCGTTTGATGAATAATCCCATATTCCACACATATTTCTTTAAAAGGAGATTCATACTCACCACCTCTATCACTTCTTATCATTTTGATCTTTTTATTAAGTTGTGTCTCAACTTCGTTCTTAAATTGTTTGAATGCATTAATCGCTTCATCTTTGCTATTAAGCAAGTAAACATAGCAATATCTAGTGCTATCGTCAATAAAAGTAATAAAATACTTCTTCCCACCTCGTGATGGTATTGACTTCATATCACAAATATCGGTATGAATTAAATCCAAAGGTTCGGAATTCCTTTCAACGGAATTATACGAATGTTTAGCACATTTGGATTCAACACATACTTGACATTTAGATTTATTACATTCAAACTTAGGTAAAATTTCCATGTTCATCATTTTCTTTAAAGACTTGTAATTAACATGTCCTAAACGTGCATGCCATAAATTATTTAACTCAAGTAAATACGCAGAAGAATCAACTTTATTATTACTTAAGACCATTACATTGAGTTTGAAAAGGCCATCCTGTAGATAACCCTCTCTTACATACACGTCATTCTTGCTAATTACAACCTTATCGGACATAAATACAGCCTTAAATCTGTGCTTGACTAGAAGTGATGTAGAAACCAAGTTTTTACAGATTTCAGGCATATGGAGTACATTATTCAAAGTCACAACCTTGCCCGACGTCATCTTTAAAGAGATCTTCCCAACTCCTTCTACTTTTGCAGTTAAAGAGTTGCCCATAAATAGCTTCTCCTCAGGACCAGAAGCAGCATATGAGGCGAACATGCCTTTATTAGTACACACATGACGGGTAGCTCCAAAATCAATCCACCATTCTTTGGGATTGCCTACCAAGTTACATTCAGACATCACAGCACACAAATTGTCAACATCATCCATTTCAGCTATGTTAGCTTGACCTGTCTTCTTCTTATTCTTGGGTGCACGACAGTTTGAGGATCGATGTCCAACCTTACCAAAGTTGTAGCAATTCCCTTTGAACTTTTTCTTACTAGGGTAATTTTTAGGCCCAGATGCCTTCTTTCTTTTCTTGGGGTTCTCTTGAGCAGATTCAACTATGTTTGCTCCTACGATGGTTGTTTGACCACGAGCCCTTTTTTCAGCCAACCTATTATCTTCTTCAATCCTCAACCAAACAATAAGGTCTTCAAGTGTCATCTCTTTCTGCTTGTGTTTCAAGTAATTTTTAAAGTCCTTCCATGCGAGAGGTAACTTCTCTATGAAAGCAGCAACTTGAAAAGCCTCAGTAATCATCATACCTTCGGCAAGAAGATCGTGAACAATCACTTGAAGTTCTTGGACTTGAGTGACAACGAGCTTAATATCAACCATTTTGAAGTCAAGAAATTTTGCTGCCACAAATTTCTTCAACCCCGCATCTTCATCCTTGTACTTCTTCTCGAGTGCATCCTATAATTCTTTAGAAGTTGTAATAGGGCTGTAGACATTATACAAAGAGTCTTCCAGGCAACTCAAAATGTAGTTCCTGCACAAAAAGTTAGAATGCTTCCATGCTTTTATAACACTGAACCATTCTGCTTCTGGCATGTTCCCATTTGGTACAGTAACATCCTCTTTGATAAACCTTTGCAGGCTCAAAGTGGTCAGATAGAAGAACATCTTCTGTTGCCACCTTTTAAAATCGACTCCTGTAAACTTTTCGGGTTTCTCAGCCGGTGCAGGTACAGCATGATTTGGCATGACAGGACGTACATTCTGATTTGGTCCCACAAAGGATGCACCTTAGTTTGGAACAACATTATTTTGATCCATTTCTATGTCTGAAACAACGCAGGATACAAAACAAAATAGACTATTAGTATTAAATACCAATTTGAATTTTGAGTAGAAAATCACACAGATTTATAATCTCCAGGATAACAAAACCTGAGTAGAAACCAAACAGGTTTTAATCTCGAATTTGAGTAGAGAACCACAAAAGTTCTAATCTTGAAAATCATTTTGAGTAGGAAATCACATAGGTTCCAATCTCGAATTTGAGTAGAGAACCACAAAGGTTCTAATCTCGAAAATCGTTTGAGTAGGAAATCACACAGGTTTCAATCTCGAATTTGAGTAGAGAACCATAAAGGTTCTAATCTCGAAAATCGCTTTGAGTAGGAAATCACACAGGTTTCAATCTCAAATTTGAGTAGAGAACCACAAAGGTTCTAATCTCGAAAATCGTTTAAGTAGGAAATCACACAGGTTTCAATCTTGAATTTGAGTAGAGAACCACAAAGGTTCTAATCTCAAAATCGTTTGAGTAGGATCGACTACAGTGTAAATCGAGTAGAAACCGACTACATGATAAATTCCTTAAGACTGTTGTTCTTAGGGTTAAATAATCGGAAAAAGAAAGAAAAAACCAGAACTAAATAAAATCAACGAAAAGGAAAAATAAACCGAGTTAACAGAGTACACTGTTTTTTCCTTAAGGAATTTATTCCCCCATAGTATCCAAGGTTATGGAATAATTCCTCCCAGGATAAAACAGTTTACTCACCGGTGTAGTGATACTCCAAACGCCAATGACTTCCGAACTCAAATCCTGACGAAATCACACTTGTTGTTTTGATACGAAATACAGATTTTTTTATGATAAAAGGAAAAGAAAACAACTGGAAGGAAAGCGAAGAGAAGAATTGTTGGAAAACTCTGATATTGCCCTCCTAAAATAAAAAGGTACTTTTCTTATTTATAGAGAACGAAAAGGTACTTATGAAAGGGTGCAACCGATTTATAATTGAAAAGGTACTTATGAAAGGTTGCAACCTATTCATATCATAAGGGTGTGTCTTTATCCGAACAGGCACAACGGTTTGATAAATCTAATTCCCATTCACACCCTTTATTTCCCAACACTTGTGCTACTAAATAATGAGTAGTGGTTGGTAAGAGAGAGCAAACCTAGTCCACCTGCTATGATATGCAAGACAAAGAAGCTACAATGCCTAGAACATGTGAGAGAGAAGCGAGGAGGAAGCAATGACAAAATATAGAGAAGTTATAATGTGACAGAGAGTATGAATAAAGGGAATAATGTTGCTTCAGTTAAGGATTTGGACAAATTAAGGATTTAGACAAACCCATAATCCTTAATTTCATAAATCATGAAATGTTAATTAAGATAATTAGGGATTTCATTTAATACCTTAACCTAAATAATAAATGATAAATAACAATTGTTATAATTAGGTATTTAAATAATTTAATTAATCCAATTAATGATTAATATTAATTATTGTAAAAAAAATTTAAAATTTCTAATATCGAGCTTGTAATAAATAATAAATAATGTCACATTGGTACTAACGTAACATTTAACTGACGGACAATTATCTTATCAAATTTTCTGTTCACTAAGAGTCTTTTTTGAATATTTTACAAAAGTTAGAATTCAAATTAAATTCTTTGAAATGTTAAGTTTCATATTATATTCTAATAAAAATATCAAATTTTAAATGCACTTTTAACCTTTAAAGAATCACCAAAACTTTGATACCACACTAAAAGATAAGAGTTTATTACTTCGTCACCATTATCATGGTGGTCATCATCATCATCATTGTCATCATCACTACTTTTATATTTTAAATTTATATTTTCAAAAAATGTAAAAATAAGTATATTTGACTTAAATATACTTACATTACAACCATTTTAATATTGAAGGTATAATAGATATTTATTATACATTACATTTCATTTTATCCATCTTCCAAATAACGTTTTATTACATTACATTATGAACCATTCCATCCCTCCCAAATAACTTTTCACTATATTACATTCCATTCTATTATAAATCGTTCCTTTCATTTCCGTTCCATTCTATTTCATTTCATTAATTAACATCCAACCAAATAGGCCCTAAAAGGTAAAATTAGAGGTAAGATACATATCGGATGACAATGAGTAGCCCATAGGTCTAGATTCAAGTATTTTCAACAGATTAGGGTCAGGCTCAGGCTCAGCTCAAACCCAGACCAGCTCAAGGTCTAACTATTCTAAACAAAATGATATCGTTTTACTTAAAAGAGTTAAGCCTTGGGTAGGCTTGAGCCTAAGCAACTCAAACCTAAATCTAATTAAAAAACCATTTTATACTTTTAATTTAAAAAATTAGTGGAGCCGGTCTATTGCTATCCCCATATATATTGGAACTTAGAAAATCATTTAAATTATTTTGTCGTTTAATTTTTTATTTCTTTTCTATGCAATAGTGTATTTGTCCAGTGGTCGATGACGATTGTAATTGTATAAGTTGGTCAAATTCACTAATTATTTATTTAGATTAATTGATATTCATTAAAATGTTTATATTGTTTAAATTCACCAAATTATGAATTATTATATTTATTTATCAAAATTAATTTTAATGAGTTATAATTATTAATTTACATAAATCATTGATAGAAATCATATTTTATTATTAAAATTTTGCATAATTATATGAAACAAATAATTCGATAATTTTATTATGTTTAATATAATCAGATAAAATATATTAAAATATGAATTTATAGGTTGTATTTAAATTTATAATTTTTATAATATATCAAATTTATATTTGAAAAAAAGTATTTAATGGACTTTAAATTATTTAAATATTATAGGGTGAATTTGAACTAAAGTAGCCCTAATCTAAATTATGTATATGTGTAATCACGATGAACGTAGGCCCCCCCCAACCATCTACATTATCCGACAGTACCTTCAGAATTACACCTCTAATTGAAATTGTTAAGGGAAGCTAATTCTAGTTGGTAGTTGTATCCCGCATGGCTTGAAATTATTGTTTTCTACATTTAATACACCATCCATGGAAAGCTTTCATAGCTCAGTTGGTTAGAGCACCCGTTTAGTAAGCGGGAGGTCTTGAGTTCGACTCTCAATGAAAGCATTTTCTTCTGATACGGAAAGATCCAACACTTCAATTTGGACATGATGTTTTCCT
The DNA here is from genome assembly GCA_027563885.1 of Erythroxylum longipes. Taxonomy (NCBI): domain Eukaryota; kingdom Viridiplantae; phylum Streptophyta; class Magnoliopsida; order Malpighiales; family Erythroxylaceae; genus Erythroxylum; species Erythroxylum longipes. Next base: position 5,481,168 of record JAOQMS010000006.1, on the reverse strand, counting down.
GTACAACACTTCAATTTGTACAAGTCGCACGTCGATACTTACTACAAAAGACTTGTCGGCTGCGTGCTAATATTTTTATCAAATAAGCAGAAAAGGTAAATCGTGTCCATTAGTCCAGGACCTTCAGAAAATATTCAAACTTGAACAAAATTTTCAACTTTTCTTCAGAAGGGATATTGAGTTCTTGCTTACAAATTCCCCCTCGTCACACTGCCAGAATCAGGGTGGTTCCTCAGTTTACTTAAATATCCCATCTTAAGGCAACTATCTTCAACTTATAGTCCAATGTTCAACTAGAACAACAGTTCAGATCAAGCCATTTAGCCAAGAACAGATACCACAAATTTTGTTAAACATGAGTAAGTAACCGCAGATATCCTGAAAGGCCTGGAAATATACATTATGATGAGAAATTCCCGAGCCCTAATTTGTTTTCTGAGTTAAGCTGCTTTTTGCTAACACAATTCTTGTGTTTTACAGATAAGCAGGGAATAACAAGTTAACATGCTAAAGGCCGATGGGCAAGAAAAGTGTAATGTAAAAGTGCCCTGTGTTTGGGGCGCTATAGTGTGAGGGAGCTGTATTATGCTTTTAATGTGCCAAAAGAACTCGTCATCCGTTTGATGGCTCTTGGACAACTGAGGCAACCATTTTTTGAAAAGGTCCAAAATTTCCGAGGGGAAGCTTAGGCCGACAAACCCATTGCAGGGAGAGATGACTTTAAATCAAATATGATTGTAATCCTTTTATGATCCTTATCCTGGTACAAAATAAAATGATGAAAGCAGAGAATGAGTGAAGAAGAGCTGTGAGACAAAAGACCTACATCCTCTGAGGATGCTAAGGAACAACTGCTCTGTAGTAACCATTAATGTATTGTCCTTAAATAGTCCTGGCAGGTTTGTGGTAACTCACTTTCTTCCACAGTCCTTTTCGTTTTCCTTTCTTTGAAATAATCTTCTTCACATCTTCTAAATCATAAGTTTATCAAAGTTTTCGGACAAAAGAATCAAATCCTAATAACTTTCCACAGCCATCGGTTTCTTCTTCAAACAAAAAGCAGTTTCAAACACAAAAGCACATCAAATACGTAAAAGAGATCACGCATGCACAAGACCGAATTGAGTTTCACATAGCATTCTTATAGTTAGGGCACACTCGTATTTCAGGGCCAAGGTGCCTTTAATTTCTATAAATCATAGTTCAGAAATTCATTCAACTGTGAATTATTGTGTTTTTCCCATTAATAATAGAAATTATAGGATCGTAAAAAACACAAGCTATTGACGAGAGCAAATCACTTAGGAACTTGTTATATCTTTTCATAGTTTAAACAACAAACTTCGTTGCAAAATTCTTTCTATGTAATCTTTCTTATCTTTTTATTTTATTTTGAAAAATACAATCTTTTATATTGAAGCTATTGAAATCGTTTCAACTTAATTGAGCTGTCTTGAAAGTAAGGATGTCAATAGGTCGGACCAGGCCTAGGCCGCACTCGGCCCGGGCCAGCCCGTCCTCAAACAAGGCAGGTGGCCAACCGGACCGTGGCCCGCGCGGGCTGGGATGGGCCGGCTTGGGGGCCCGCTCGTAGACGGGCCGGACATCCCATGGTCGGCCCGTGGCCCGGTGGGTCACGGGCGTGCCGAGCAAAACTTAGTCCGTCTATATTTTTTTAATTAAAAAAATAAAAAATAACGTCATTTTGGATAAAACGACACCGTTTTTTCAGACTGTTGGCCAACCAAATCCGGGCCAAAAACAAGCCGAGCCCAGCAGTCCGGGCCCCAATTGCCATGCCTACTTGAAAGTTGAAGCGGTCATTATCATTTCACCACATACTCTTGCTATCCATCACCATAGCATATTACCATCTCGTACTCCTATTCTTTTTTTATCTTATTTATTTTATTATTTTATTATTTTATCCAATACTTTCGCTAAAAGAAGTTGGTCACTTTTAGTTATTTTTTATATAAGTTACATAATTAAGATGACACTCTTCTATTCTATTCTAAGTTCTCTCATATTATATTTATTTCTATTTTTTGTAATTACAAAACTACAGACCTCTCCTTTATATACGCATCTTAACCGTAAATTACTTTCCTAACAATACATACACTATATTCTTAACATACTCCAATGATTCGCTATACACCCCCCTCAAGTTCGAACATGCATATCACAAATGCTCAACTTGCCCAACAAATAATGAAACTGTTGTTTCCCAAAAGCTTTGGTGAATATATCACCCGACCGCTCTACAGACGAATATACAAAGCAGCAAGACGGCCAATCTGAATTTGAGCTCACATAAAATGGCAGTCCAGTTCAGTATGCTTCGTCCTTTCATAAAACACCATATTGGTTGCTATATGAAGAGCTATTTGACTGTCACAGAACAGTCCCGTTGGCTTGGAATGAGAAACATCAAGAGATTGAAGAGAAGATTTTAGCCAAATTAACTCACAGGTTACGTTTGCTATAGACTGGTATTCTGCCTCTGCAAATGATTGAGACGTTGCGCTTTGTTTCTTAGTTTTCCAAGAGATGGGATATCGGCCAAGCATCACAAAGTAGCCAATCAATGATTGTCTAGTTAACTGACAAATTATTAAGATATATTTCGAGAAACTGATAATAAGGAAGGCTCTTTTATCTCAAGCGTATTGTTGTTCTTTTCTTAGTTAATTAATCGCTTGAGTTATTTTTATTAATTGTCTTTCATTAAAAGTAATAGAGAAAAATCCTCTGACGATGTTAATATGAGTCGGTTGTGTTATTGGGAGTAAAAATCTTTCACAGGAAGTGAGGTTGAGAGATAATGTCAAAGGGTGAGTGGTGTCAGCTCAATAAAGCCTTGGGTAAATCTATTATACTTCGCTGAAAGAATTAATCTAGGTGAGAGCCCAGCAGACGTAAGCGAGAAGTGTCGAACTGCGTTACCAAATTTCTGATGTCATGTGTTATTTTTATTTTGATTGACTTTGTTTGTTATTTGTACTAGAGACGACTACGTAAAATTGGACAGTTTGTGAAACTATTAACCTCTACGGTTTTTCAGCATCCAATAAATGATCGTCTAATTAACTGACAGCTTGCCCAATCTGAATCACAATATGAAATCAACTGCAAATCACTATTAGTTTTAAGGAGAATTCCCTGTCCTGGATTTACCTTCAAGAACCAGAAGACTCGAAGTGCAACATCATAGTGTGCTTGGAATGGAGCTTACATAAATTGAGCCGAAATGTGAACCGAATAACACAATTCTGGTCTTGTAATTTTTAGATAAATTAGGTACCCATCTAAGCGTCGATATCTCTTAGGATCCCCTAGCTTGTCACTAGCAGATTCAGCCAATCGATGGTTATGCTCAAGTAGGGTTGCAACAGGTTTTGCACCTAGAAGCCCGCACGCATCAAGTATGTTGAGTGCATATTTGCATTAGATCATAAACAGACCAGTCATTCCTCTTGCGATCTCTATACCCAGAAAATACTTGAGCAACCCAAGTCCTTCATGTGAAACATTTTACTCGTATATTGCTCAAAGTCATAAATTGCATCACTATAATTTCTGCAACAACTAGATCATCAAAATAGATCAAGATTGCAAGGAAAACATTGCCCATATGACAAGTGAAGAGTGAGTAATCTACCCTTGACTGAACAAACCCATATGCCTCAATAGTCGTTGTCAATTTTGAAAACCAAATATGGGGAGCTTGTCGTAGCCTATAGATTGATTTTCGAAGACAAAAAACCTTTCTAGGTTGAGAGGGAATAAAACTGGGTGGTAATCACATATACATCTCCTCATGCAGATCACCGTGCAAAAATGCATTATGCACATCCATTTGATGTAATTCACAGCCTTTGATAGTTGCAATGTATAGAAGTGTACATATATTGACCATTTTTGAAACTAGAGCAAAAGTCTCAGTATAATCTATCCCTTTCACTTGTCGGTTTCCAAGTGCAACAAATCATGACTTGTATAGTTCAACCCATCCATCAGCATGGTATTTGATACAATATACCCACTTACAGCCTATTGCAATTTTATTAGGCGGTAGGTCCTACAAAGTCCAGGTCCCATTTCTTTTAAGTGCATTTATTTCAGCTTGCATGTTATCACACCAATTTTTATTCTTTACTGCCTCACCAAAATGCTTTGGCTCTTTTTCTTTGGTAAATGCAGCTAAAAATTTTCTGTGTGCCATAGAAAAGTTATCATAGTTTACATAATGCGCTATGGGATAAGGGATACCTGAGGAGCCAACAAATATGGGGTGAGGAGAGATGAATCACAAGGAGCAGTGTGGCATATGTAGTCTTGAAGTCGAGCAGGAGGTCGTCTCACACGCTGTCCAGGTTCTGTTTGAACCTATGATACAGGTTCAATACCAATTTTTGAACTATTATCATTATTTTGTTCCTCTAAAACCACTGCTTCACCACTTCCTTGTTCATTCTCAGAACCACTCCCTTTTGCTACCAACTCACAACTCTTTCCCATATACTAATATCACTATCACCATCATGCACATCAACTCTCGGCCTTGCACCTTCCTTATCTAAACCAATTACCTCTGTATTTGGTTTCTGAGCAAAAGTAAATTCATTTTTGCAAAACAGCACATCCCTTGATACAATAAAATATCTAGTTTTCATATCATAAACACGCCAACCTTCTTACCAAATGGATATCCAACAAATATGCACTTTCTGCTTCTAGTTTTGAACTTATATGTGTGAGATATAACACAAGAAACCAAAGACACGCAAATGTAAGTATGAAAGTGCCTTTCCAAACAATAATTCATAGGGTGTTTTATTTTTCAAAATTTATGTTGGACCCCGTTTTCAGAGCCCAACTATCCAGAATATCATAAAACGTGAGCTTATTACCCTGTAGGGTTATTTCA
>JAOQMS010000006.1:5465246-5476135 GCA_027563885.1 Erythroxylum longipes | reverse complement strand
TTCCCATTTCATAGTCTCTCACTACCAAAAACACCAAAACAAAATATGAATCTATCCACCCTTCTCATGTACTACTCGAAATTTTCTAAGAAAAATTTCGGGGTCCAACAATTTGAGTAGGTGTTCAGTTAATCAAATACGCAACAGTAAGAACACATTCACTGCAAAATTTGAGAGGAAAATGTGTAACACTCCATACCTAATAATTGGAATCAGCATACTGAGTGTTACCATATTCTTAAATACCTAATACTTCAAACTACAACATTTTCTAACTAAAACCTCATTATTCTAGCAATTACTATTCACTTTATAAAATTTTGACAGAGTTTCCTCTATGTTTACTTAAAACCTCCCACAAGAAACTTCAATACACTTTTTATGCATGTTACTCAACTATCCATCTCCATGTCAAACTCCGTGATAAAATAATTTACCCATCTTTCAATACATTTCAACACATCTAAACCAGATTTCATACATAACTTTCATTTATTCATATATAATTCACAAATAAAATCCTATAAAATCCTTAATTTCTTTATGTGTACATGTTGTAACCAAGAACAAAATAAAATTTGTAGTACATCCACCTCCGAATCTTTCAAGATCCTCTATGTGACTCTTGTCTTGTAGTAGATCCACCACAATTTTCTTCTAATTCTCTTCAAAACCTATGCGCAGAAAGAAAATCCACACTCTAAGCTATAAGCTAAGTGGTGTTTAAGCAATTCCATTTCTCGTTCAATTCAATTCATTCAACCATTACATGCATAATATATAATATTTTTCACATATAAATATCTACATTTATTTCTAAGCATAAATAGGCATTTAAAATCAAGTTATAAAATACAAGCATGTATCTATTTTAATAATTCATATCTAATTACACAATGATGAATGAATTGTACAATTTAGTTTAAAATCAATTACTAATTTCATTTGAAGTTCTTTAATCATTAATCAAGCATTTATCTACTTTCTGTAATTGTCCAAAAGTAAAATCCATCATAATTGCATCACCGAGTTGGATAAGCGGGATTTTTAAAATACAAGATTAGGTTCTCAGAACCATATGATCCTTTATATATATATATATATATATATATTCATATTGGAACTGAGCTCTTGGAGCCATGTAGTAAATAATCCAAATCAAATATCTTACACCGGAACCGAGCTCTCAAAGTCATACAACCTGGTAACATATATCATGACACAGTACTGCTAACTCCCTAATTGGCATGCCAACCTTATCACATTCCTCTAATTCCTATCTATTTTACTAAGGGCCAATCCCATAAAAGCTCATAATAACTAATTCAAGCTATTTCATATTCAACCAAAGTAAATAGCATTCTTTAATGTCATTTTTTTCTTCCCTTACTAGTTTCAATTTAATTCATACAACATTCAAGACATATTCATCACACCAATTAGTCAAAAATAACATGTATATCAAGTTTCTCAATTCAAACATAATGTATGCTAATTGGAAAAAATACAAATTATAAATCAAAAATTTCAATTAATCACATATACTACTTCATTTAACATCCAATTAAATATTTTTAACAACTATTTCATAAACTCCCAATTTTATTCAAGAACCCTATTTCCTAATACACAATTTTTAGGAAAAAGTAGAATTGCAAGAACATATATCAAATTGATGTCCAAATCTTCAAATTAAACTTCCATAAACTTCAATTTCATCATCAATTCCTTATTCCTTCTCTTTTTCTTTCTCTCTCTCTCTCCTTCAATTCATCTTCTTTATCTTCATAATATTGCATAACAAATTCAATTTCATGCATAATGCATGCAACTAAACTAAAATCATGTACTAAAAACAATCAAGACTCCATTAACTGACCTTATAAATTTTTGGGTACTATTCATCAAGAACATTCATATACCTTTTTTCATCTTTTCCTGATTTTTTTTGTTGATATGGTGAGTTGAGGGACCCTGGCTTGATGATTTAGTATTTAATAGGTGATTTACGGGTTAAAACTAAAGAAAGTTGGCTTGAAATTGAAAGAAATGAAAGAAAATGGAGATGAAAGAAGGGAGGTATTCTCGGCAATGTTTTGGAGAAGAAGAGAATGGGAAGTTGACAAAAATGTCATATGGTCCCCCATTAGAAGTTTTCCAATTCTTTTTCTAAATCCAAAATTAACTTTAACTTTTAATCAATCCTTTTCTTCTTCTCAATAAAAATACCCATAACAAAAATATCAAATTCACATAAAGACCTTAATTAATATAATTTTTTTCATTAATTTTTTGGGTTGACTTTCACCATTTTTAGGTCAAACTTTGACCATTGGTCAACTCTTGGTCAAACCGTCGAAACGAACTCGTTTGGAGCTTTAATTTGATCCTCGAGTTGTCCTTGAACAATATTATCCGATGCCAAATAAAATAAAATATTTTTTGGGTCACAGGTGTCACTATTGACCTCGAGATACACTATTCATGACCCAAAAAGTAATATTTATGAAATCGAAATTTTTGGGGCGTTGCAAAATGAACCTGAAATCTTAAAGCTTGCGCCACATTGAGAATGTGACGGTGTTTTCTTTCTACCCGGCCATTTTGTTGAGGTGTACGCACACAAGAGATTTGATGTAAGATCCCATTCTCAATGTAAAACTACTTGATGAATTCTGTCTTAAACTCAAGACTATTATCGCTCTTCACACACTTAACAGATTTTTTGAACTGGTCCTCACCATCTTACAAGAGGATATTAGCACATCAGAAGTTTCCTTCTTTTTTGCCATCAAATACACCCAAACAGCTCGAGAAAAATCATCAACTATTGTCAAAAAATAATGAGCACCACAATGAGAAGTAACACTTATAGACCCCAAATATCATCATGTATTAATTCAAATGATTCCATAGTTTTATAAATTGATAGGAAACACACCTCTAGTTTGTTTAGCCTATAAACATATCTCACATACATTTCTTCAATTACAACTATCACTCCTAACACTAAGAAAAAGATATGTTACCTGGGTTGAAGGGTGTCTCATGCGTTGATGCCAAAACACATAATCTTCACCTTTACTTGCATGACATGCTCGTGCTGATGCTACCAAATGATAGAAGTAAATTCCATCTCTCATCTCACCCACACCAATCAGCATCCTCAAAGTGCAGTTCTGTCCAATAGGCTTGGCAATTTTGGCCCAGCCCGGCCCGAGTTGACTAGGCTATGGGCCAAAATAGTTTGGCCCAACAAGGCTATGAGCCGACCAATGGCTTGATCGGATCAACAAAAACAACATCAGTAAATGTAACAAAGTAGTTACTATTTTTAATTAATTTACTAAGTTAAATTACATTGCAATTCAAACAAGGCATGTATAACACTCTTTAAAGAACCACTCCTCCTTCTAGATATACTGATCCTTCTTGTTCAACCATTATTTGGTCTCCATTTGGGAGTACAACTGATGAAGGGGTCACTTGATAGATATTTTACAAGGAATCAAAATTTCTATTCATATGATGAGATGCTTTGCTATCAAGGAGACATTTTGGTTTAAGAGCCTTACCATGCAACTTTTCATCTGTACCACTCGAGTTAGACATGCTTGAGTTTGCTAAAATAGCCTCGATCTATTTCACTTGAGCACCAGTCAATCTTCGTATTTGTGGCTGTGAATTGTCTCCATTGGAGTTCTGAGATGCAACATTGTTTCCTTGCACAGCATTGACTGATGCATGACCTCGACCCTTACTCCTTCCATCGCCAAGTACACCAAGTCCTCCACGACCCTGACCTTCTAGGCACCCAATTATTTCAAAACACCGGGAAACTTCATGTCCTGTTTTACTGACCTGCGCATCGTAACGCTAGTCAAAATAAAATAACTAGACTACTACTGTAGTAATAGTAAGTCTAGGTTAATCCCATAGAGAGTGTGTGTAAAGTTTATGAAATGAAATTAACTAGTGTTTAGGTTTAACACGGGGTTTTGGATTTTGAAATAAATAAAAAAATGAAGCTAGACTAATAAAAACAAATTAAAGAAAACTTGCAAAAATTGGTAAAAATGGGGAATTCAATAGGAACCCGGTTCTTTGGCTCAATCTTAGCCTACACCTTAATTAAGCATATTTCATTGATTTGTTATTCTCAAACTTCTCCTAGAAACTATTAATCATGGGTTATTAATTAACCTAATTTTTCCCTTAGGTTTTGTTTAATCAAGATACGATCATTAATTAAACTTAACCATCAAATAACCTAGGATATGATCTCTAGATTTATTTAGGCAGTAGCATTACGAATTAAGAAAACCTAATAATCACGGAAACAACCACATACGATGCATCATTTAACCTAGGTCATGTTATTCCTAATTATTACAAATCATTAGGAACCACACATGAATTTCAACATAACAATTATGGATTATATTGAAATTCTAGCAATGAGTATGCAATTAACAATTCAATGAATGTATTAAAATCATCTTTTCACAATCCCAATGAGTTCATATACAAATAACCGAACAATAACGAAAATCTGATTATCCATACATAAAACCCAAACCAATTAATATAGGATAATACAATCAATTTCTAATGAGAGAAAGAAACAACAAAAATAATAAAAAATGCTTAACTCAAGTCGTCGGCATCGATATTACCTCCAAACTGGTATCAAGATCTTAGCCTTCTACAAGTCTATTTCAAGAAAAATTCTTTAACCTGATGAAAATTACCCTATCGAAACCCCAGCATCTCTTCACTGCACAACCTCTCTTCTTCTCACTATTCACCGCCCTATTCATCGATTAAACATCAACGGACCACCTATACTATTCATGGCTCTCTCTTATCTTCCTCATTCTGTCACTCTTCTTCTCTCTTCACGCCACTCCTCTCTTCAATTTCTATCACCACTATGTTTTGATTTGACAATTAAACTCTTGGAGTTTTTGGTCCAGCCTTACTATTCACGCCAAACCCCTTCTTCTATCTTTTTTGACGGGACAATTAAACTCTTCATTCTTGGTCCACCGTTACTGCAGCTTCTTCACTTAACCTTCGCGGACCTGTTAAACGCATGCATTAATGCTAGGGATGCTAGTGTTAAACGTTAGCTTCGTTCTGCTTTGTCCTCTGCTGTGTGTTTTATTCATCTTACACTGTCATTTGGTCCTTTAGTTGCCATTGATTCTTTTTCTTTTTATCTTTTAATTTTCTTCTACTTATTCTCATTTCAAAAAGATAAATAAAAATTAATATTCAAAAAGTAGCCCACTTGTAGTGCTTTTGACTCACTTTAATTTCTTTACTTTTAAATTGTACCTAAAATCATATATAAATTAAAGTAAGTATCTTAAACAATTTCTTGTTAATAATATATAAATTAAAGTGAGTATCTTAAACAATTTCCTGTCAATAATCACTAAATATAAATGATTAAATATATCAATAATTAAACACATATCATTTACTAAAGTGTGTGCACACCATTTGCTCACAAATTCTCCCCTTTTCTGATTGGATTTTGTTTTGTTGAGATGCACAGCGAATCCCGCAGCTTCATTTCTCTCGTCATGACCTCGCACAATTGATCTGTGTCTCTTCTCTTACACCACCATTGGGTAAACTTTACTCGTTAAGTAACTGATAAAATTTTTTCTTCTTTTTGTTTGAAGAGTTCGGTAGTCACCTTACACGTGTAACCATCGCATTTACACACTAGCACAAGGGTGTAGCTGCTCTGCTCGTCCCACATGCCCTTGAAATGTGTGTAATAGGTCACAACTGACTGCCCTTGTTGCTTTGCTCCAGCTATATCTGCTTTTAATTGATAAATACATGGTGCATTACCAACGAAAAAAATGATCTCCCTCAGCTGAAGCTATGCGAGTGCATTCAAAATTGTATGTTTTTATCAAACCTTCGCCAACCACAATGTCTTTTATAATATCTGATCGGCACAAAACTTTGCATCGCCGGAATATAACTTTCAATTGAACTAAAGTTTTTGTCATGTTTTTTCAGTTTTCTCTCCTACATGTTAAAAAAATATGATCTCTTAAATCATCCCAAAACTCTTTTGTTGTCCCAAAGTAAGCCACACTTAGTTGAAGTACAGGATCAATTGAATTAAAAAGCCAAGAAACCATCATGGAATTACAAATTTCCCGCAAACCTGCCTCAGGTTCTCCTGATTTCAGCTTGGTATGAGTACCATCAACAAATCCCAGTTTATTCTTAGCACACAAGGCATTTTTTATGGCCTTTACCCACTTGTCATAGTTTTCCCCTTTCAAGGCACATGAGCTAATCATCATACCTAGGTTATCTGATGAATTCAGATAAAAAGGAGAGGTACTGTCAGTGAATTTCTTGACAGATTGATTAGTTGCGGAATTCTCAGTCTTGTTTTCCATCTCAGCAAACCAATCACAAGTAAGCTTTCAATACACCTCTCTGTAGATCTTTAATTATGTGAATTATCACCACACGTCTTGGAGCTTATGTGGAGAGAACGCAAATTAAATTTTGTGTCTATAATACCATGAACAAATTTGACGAAAAACTTTATTTCTGTTTTTCGTGATTACAAAACTACATGCCTCTCCTTTATATGTACATCTTAACCCTAAATTACTTTCCTAACAATACACGTACCATATTCCTATGATACTGATTGTCTTATAAAGTCATACCACACTTGATCTTTTGGTAATATTATAAAGTAGAAAACCTTAATGTTAGTTCTTAAGAATTAGACAATAGTTATAAGAGTATACTATAAAACTCATTTAACCTTTAGGGTCTCAAATAATGTAACTTGAGATTATATAACTTACATTAATCCCTTGTTATGGTCAGTTGTACACATGTACTAGGAGTTATGTATTATGATATTAATTCTTTTTCATATAAAGCGGATATCATTTATCCGTGAAATATTATATAAATATTAGTTCAAATATATTTAATATAAATATAGTTAAAAAAATTTATAACCCACGTCTGACACTTAAGATAGTATAGTGATTATTTAATCATTCCAAATTAATTTCCTTTTTTATTATTTAAATTAACAATTTATTGTTTAAGTTACAACTCTTAATCACTTAGATAACAAACTCTAAACTTGTTTTTATCTGATCTATTTATTTCAAAGTTTAGAAGCAATTGTCTATGTAGGAGAGCCAATCTCTTATCTAATTGACATACTTTAATTCACATTCTATATATTACAAATAGAGGAAACATACTTTAGAGTCAATGTTATACAAATCTTATCACATAATTAACAATATTAATATATATTAGGCATTCAAACATGACAATACAATAAATGAACATTCATTTAAAAATATTTATCAATAATATATCAATATCTACATAATCCTAGCCATATATATATTGGATTGACTTTGTCATTAGGTTTGTTATCACATCAAGTGAATGTATACTTTATGTTCACTTCATCTCATGCAACTATCTTTCATGTAATTATACTTAGTATCTACATATTTGGCTTTGTAATAAAATTGAGATCTTTCATATAAGTGACTGCTACTTGACCACTATAATTGATTAATATTATATCATTTTTTACTTTTAATGACAAATGTCTAAGTCATACAATTTTCTTGTACTGTAATTAAAAACATTATGAATTTAACTTTCATTATTGATAAAGAAACAGGTGATTTTTTCTTAGCTTTCCATAATATTTGCACCAATATTAAGTAAGAAAACAAATTTACAAGTAGATTTTCTCTCATATAAATCTCATTCCCAATTTTAATTCATATAACCTTGTATACATGGGTAACAACCTTAATAATATAACAAATTATCAATAATACCTTTTAAATACATTAGTATTCTCTTTATTGATTTTTTATGTGTTTAACTAAAATTTGTCTGATATTTCCTTATCATTTTACTAGTGTAACACATATCTAGTATTATTGACATCTTTATATACTTGAGGCTTCTAATTTACCAATGTCGTTGGACAAAAGTTTTGACTAGAAATAGGATTATCAATTAGATTACAATATTGCATACGGATTTGTTTAATAATTTTCTCTGAGTATAGGTCACTTGTAAAAAAGATAATAATCTCTTTGAACAATCTTTTAAAATCTCTACTACAAGATATAGGTTCATTTGTGTCTTTTTAAATTTGGATAATAACCAATTTTTAATTTACTTAACAAACTCACATTATTATAAGCAATCAAAATATCATCTACGTAAAAAGATAAAATTGCAATTTTATTTTTGGATCTTTTATTGCACAAACAATAGTCTTCATTAATCATGTAAAATTATATAAAATGATTATATTACAAAATCGTAGGAATGTTCATTTTGGCTTAGCCTGGAACGATTTTGGCCAGGTTGACTAGGCCACAGACGACCAAATGCCAAAATAGTTCTGCCTGACTGGGTCGTCGGGTCAGCTCGACCCGTGGCCTTACCGTAACATAAAAAATGACATCATTTTTTAATTTTTTTAAAACAAATATATAAGCCCGGCATACCCATGGCCCATGCAGCAACGAGCTGAACCATAGACCGGTCAGCTGTGGTCGGGTCAAGCCACGAGCTAGGCCAACAACGGCTCAAACCTAACTCGACCTATTAACATCCCTACAAAAATGAATGTCTCATTATCTTGAAGAATATTATAGGTTATAAATTGATTTTAATAATTAACACACCATGTCTTTGGCCTACTCTAATGAAGCATGTTGACCTTGGGTCTCGATTCCTATTTTACGGCGACAAGAGGTCTAAAATTGGGGTATTCTTTTATATATATATATATATATATATACATCAAGATAAAAAGAATTAAACAAACAAACAAATAAATAAATTAGGGGACTTTTAAAATAAATAAGTAAGTATAAAAAGAATTAAACAAACAAACAAATAAATAAATTAAGGGACTTTTAAAATAAATAAGTAAGTAAGTAAATACAGAATTTAATAAATAATTATATAAATAAATAAAATTCATTGATGGAGTAAAAACCAATACCCAATAATTCAAATAAAATAACATAGATTAGATTAGGTATTAAAACAAATAATCAACAAATGAATAACAAAATTAAAACAGAAAAAGCAAAAGAAGAAGAGTCACTAACTCACGCGCCGTGAGACAAGAGCGTCGCGATCGTGTTGACTTTTGATGAATAGTGGCGCATTTCCTTGGTTCGTCGAGATCGTGTTTAAGCACAATCGCGACTTTCAGTGAACAGTTATGGAAAATGAAGTTAAGCACGATCGCGACTTTCCTGAGAAATTTGGGATTGTCCCAAAATCATATATAAATAATTTGGCTTATCAACTGATCCCAGTAGGTCTCCAATATGGTCTTTTGTGAACTCTCTCGTAAGTAGCACAACTTTGTACCTCTCCAACTTCTTTACTAAAAGGTCTTTTAAACCTCTGACTAACCCTTATGTCTTATCTAACCGATGGTGCACTAGTAGTACTATGTTGTTCTGAATCCTTTCCAGCTCCTTGATTTCTAACAAACCTATAGAAACTACCATTACTACTTGATGTAGCATCGACTCTCCTAGATCCCCTTACACCAATAAACCATAAATGACTAGCTCCCTTCTTAATAGACAAACTTTGCTCTCTGTAGTGACTACTTAGTTGCCTCTTTAGCTCTCCTCTCTTTTTACCTTGTTCGACCACTTCCTCTACTCAAAGTGCAGTCTCTACGAACTTCTTAAAATCATAAGTAGAAACTATCAAACCGAAACGTATCTTCATTCTCAAACCATACTTAAATCGATAAAATTTATCTACCGTATTTGCCACAGTCTCTAATTCATACTTAGATAAAACCGCAAAGTGAGTCTCATACTCTGCCACCGACGTCTCCTTTATTTCAACCAAACTCACAAACTCCATCTTCTTTCGATCTTGATAAATCCGTATAGTATATTTGTGTCTAAAATCTCTATGGAAATCCTACCAAGTCATCATTCGTGACTCATAAGATCTCTTCACTGATTTCCATCAAGTCAATATATTTTCTTGGAATAATGAAACAATATATTCTCAACCTTTTTAAGATTAATAGTGCCTCGAAACTCCACTGCACTCATCTTACAAATTTGCTTTTAGTTACATTCTACCCTAAAATCAACTTAGGCTAGAGCCATAATAATAGCCTGTTGCATCATCTAAGGTACACTTATTATTATTATAAGTGTATAGTTTAAAGTTATCCTTATATGATTTTTTGACTCAACTAATTGATTGGTCTAATTTACTCCCTAATCTGTCCTTTAGACCTAGACATTACAAAATTTTATTAGACTTTATTTAAGAAAAAAATTCAATTCAATTACATTTAATAATCTAAAATTACCCCCTTTTTCATACTGCAAGAAAATAGTGAGTTAGAGAAGGAAAATACCGACGGAAAAGATAAATATTCTGTCGGTATTAAACATTACCGACGGAATTTACCGATAGACAAAAACGTCGTAGGTTCGGCAGTAGCTAACCTTACCGACAGTAAAAAAATGTTCCGTCGATAAGGTTACCGACGGAACAAAATTACCGTCGGTAATTTCAACGAAAAAGTTACCGACCATCATACTTTTTCCGTTCGTAATTTTCCAACGCTAAATTTACTGACGGTAAGTTCCTAAACCGTATGTAAATTTAGCATCGGAATATTTTAATTCCGTCGGTAACTTTACCGATGATATGGTGGTTTCCGTCGGTGTTTCATTGGCCATTACCGACGGAAATGATGGATTTTTTGTCGGTAAATTATTTGATTTAATTTTTTAAATATATATTTTCATTATATTTAAATTATAACCGTCAGAAAATTTTAA
>JAOQMS010000006.1:5455067-5465146 GCA_027563885.1 Erythroxylum longipes | reverse complement strand
ACATTTTATCGAAATTAAATATTCAAATTCTCAAATTAACACAACAATTACAAAAAACATTTCAAACATCATAAAAGACATTTTATCGAACACCTCATAGGCAATATGTATAATCTCAATTTAACCACAAATCAATTGCATTTTCCCATTATTTACCAACAATAACAAATATAAACAACAAAGAAACCAATAATTACACGAAAAAACTGCAAACATCAACAATAATCAAGCAAGACTTCATCACCAAACACTCACGTTTAATACTAAAAATATGCTTTTTTATATAGAAATAATACACTCATTAGAGAGTTTACCTCAAACAACGTACGATGAGTAAGAAAATAGTCAAAAAACGGCCAGAAAACGCAAGAGAAGGGGTCAGAAAACAGAAGGCGAACGCTAGGAGAGAAGAAGAAATGTGCGCAGGGGGGAGAGGAGGGGGCGGTGCGCGAGTTAAAGATGCCGGATTACTGACGGAATGTACATTCCGTCGGTAATCTAGGTTTTCCTTCGTCGACTTCACGACGCAACTTGCCGACAGTTACCGACGGAACATAAATTTTGTCGCTAAAAGAGCAGTAATTCCTGGCGGTGGAAACTTAAATACTGACGGAACACTAATTTCGTCGATAATCAAGGGTTTATATCGTCATCTTTAACAAAACGACAAGACAAATTGTCGACAGTTACTGACGGACAAGGATTTCTGTCGCTAAATTTGAGGAGGAACCGTATGTAGTCTATTCGCATTAAAATCAATGAATCACCGACGGAATACATATTCCGTAGGTGATTCAAGTTTATCTTCTCGTCTTCATCCAAATGACGACATTTAGTTAACCAAATGGATACGATTTACTGATAGTAACTGGGCGAAGCTAATTAATTGCGAGAGTAATTCCCGCATTTATTGCTGACGGAAGTCCCTATTCCGTTGGTATGGGTACCAACGGAATTATTTCCGTCGGTATATATCCGAAGCAATTAAATTGTGGGAACAGTTCCTGCAATTTTTGCTGACGCCGTAAGCTTTGTTATCGCTATATGCTGTCGGAGATTTTGCGCGAAATTCCTTCCCTCCAGTGTTACCGACGGATTTGTGGTTCCGTCGCTATATACAAAAACAACGCCGTATTTACCGACGGAATTTGTTGTTCCGTCAATAAATAGTGTCGGTTTTTTTTCCGTCAGTAATATTCCACCGCTATTCAGTGATTTTCTTGTAATGTCATTTTATTCTTATTATTAAAATATCCTTACTTTATCTAGCCACCATAATTACTAAAATACTCTTTAACTATTCAAAATTGTTATTTTAGCCCCACATTATTTCATTATTACAAAAAAACATTCTAGGAATTAAATTCTAATTTTACCCTTAATCTTTTGCATTTCTTATTTTTCTCCTTAATATATTTTACGTTTTCTAAATTGTCTTCTTCTTCACCATCCCTTCCTCTCCTAACTCCTCTTTTTTCTCATTTTTCATCCACCTTTTCTCCAAATTTTTTTCTAATTTCATCAAAATTATTATCACAAACAATTTATGATGATTGAAAATCACTACTAAAATGGATACAATTTTTGCTTAAACATCTTACCTATGTGAAGTTTTATGCATTTTCTAGAGATTTTTTTATTGTT
Organism: Erythroxylum longipes; assembly: GCA_027563885.1. NCBI lineage: Eukaryota > Viridiplantae > Streptophyta > Magnoliopsida > Malpighiales > Erythroxylaceae > Erythroxylum > Erythroxylum longipes. The sequence goes on along the minus strand of JAOQMS010000006.1, from coordinate 5,463,502 downwards.
AATCTTTACAATCTTTTGTTTAATCTACTACAAAATAAACAAAATAAGGAAATACATGAGAAAAACTTTAGATACCGGAGAAAGATGGTGTTTAAGGATTCAATTTTGCTAAAATTGAGCTCTTTTTTCTTTTTTTTTTAATTGGGCTTTACATATGTAGTCACAATAAAATACTAAAATAGCATAATTGTCTTTTGACATAGGAGAAAGCACAAATATGTAAGTTTCACTATAATTCTTTGACTAAGGAAATAGGTAGACCATTGCTGGAAGAATTTAATTTTTACAAATCAAGGAGTGCATCCACCTAATGGAAATGCTAGTCCATGGTGAAAAAGAAGAAAATTGAAAAAATTGGGCATAGGTAAAACCAATGCGATGAAAAGGAAGAAAACATCGGAGGTGATGAAGACAGAATGATGATTGACAGATAGAAAGACCAAAAAGAAAATGGTTAATTACCAAAAAAAAAGCTCAAACTTTTGTCAATTTTTTAATTATAACCCGAGCTTTAAAATGACAATAAAATATCTAAACTTTCAATTTTTTCCAATTCTAGCCCGAACTTCAAAAAGTAGCAATAAAATATTTAAACTTTTAATTTTTTCAATTCTAGTCCAACGTTAGTGTTTCCATTAAGTTTGTTGACGTGGTTGTCAAGTGTTTCAGAAACCTTAACTACGAATACACGTCAGCCAAAATTAACACAACAAATGAAGATTAATGAAATGACGTTATTTAATTACATAATTAAAATAAAGTTGTTTAAAAATGATCTAAATCAGATTATGCAGCCCCGACAACCTTACACTTTGATTTCAATTTTTTCCTTCATTTTCAGTTTCTTCTCTCGATGTCCTCACCATTTGATTTTCAGATTATACAGCCCCGACACCCTCACACTAAAGGCATCAGGAGAACGAACTAAAAACACAAAACTTGCTAGTACAGTACGTTATAATGTGAGAGTAGTTTAGGGTATTAAAAGAATAAACATAAAACAAAGGGCTGAGGATATCGGGAGAATAAAAGATAACGTCAGGCTAGAATTGAAGAAAATTTAAAGTTTGAACATTTTATTGCTATTTTTTAAAGTTTGGGCTAGAATTGAAAAAATTTGAAAGTTTAGGCATTTTATTGCTATTTTTTAAAGTTCGAGTTATAACTGAAAATTTGACGAAAGTTTGGAGTTTTTTGGTAATTAACCCAAAAGAAAAAGAAATTTTGACATACATTCATGTTTTATCATAAATGTTCATCAACTTGTAAAAATTGTTTCTTTTAATATATTATTAGGATATCACATTAATAGTCATTAATAATATGTATATTATATTTGAATATTTGACAATATTAAATAATTAATTTATTAAAGAATAAGTAATGATAGATTGACATTTCTTATTTCTATTCAATAATTAATATATTAGCGGTTCCTTAATTGTGATTAAGTGATTGTTGGAAACAATGAATTAATATTGGTCTGACCCTAATAGGTTGTTCCTTTCTCTGGTGACGTAAAAAGTATAGAATCTCATTATGTGGATTCTTAGAAGAAGAGTCATGTGTATATTCAAATCTAGATATTGATAAAGTTCGTGTAACAGTAATAGCTATGAATGTTTCTGAATCTTATATATAATCTAGATGGGTTAGAGAAGGGAGGGTACATAAAAAAAAATCTCATAACCATTTGAACTTATCTTGTATTTAAATATGAAATAAAAAGAATTAATGTAAAGAAAAGGAGGAAATTAATTGTGACACGCCTAAGATCATGAACTATACAAAAAAACAAGTTAAATTTGGTCATTAACATTACTTGATGTCTTATCGTAATATAATGTTGTAAAGTATATATAACTTCTAAAAACTAAAATTTTTAATAAAAATAAATTCCATACAAGTTTATGAAAAAATTAATAATGTTTAGGTAATTTACCTTTTTTATTTTATACCAAAACAATTTAAAATTTAAATTCTCATCATTTCATGTAATGATAATTTTTAAACACATTCAATCAATAATTAACAGAAAATATAAGCCAACAGAGAAGCATTGTAATTTCAAGTATAAATCAATGATTAAAAAAATTCAATCTGTTCAGTTCAATTGATTGTTAAAAACCGATCAATTTATTTTAATCATATTTTAAATTCTTTAATTTTATTTAATCTTTAATCTTCTAATTCTCATTGAACTTTTTAAACTTTAAATCTATGTTTACACTTCTTTTTCTATCTTTATCCTTTACAATCCAAGAAAATCTTTTCACATAGGTTAGTATTTTTTAATATTATTCTACAAAATAACGGAAATAGCAAGAATTGTTTTTTCCCCTCTTAAGCTTAAAGTAAATAGCATCGGAGAGAATAATTGAAACGTAAATAACATATTTACTAAATGACTTTAAAGTAAAAAATAAATAGATGTTCATATTTGATTGACTGTAACAAGAAGAGGCAACCAGATAATTGCCCAAATCTCTCTATTATTCCCTCGATCTTGAAGACCCTTCGCGATTATGTATACAAGTTTAGATTTTATTTTTCTTGATAAGGTTTACTTTTCTATTTAATTTCATCCAACAACTCTCTCCTTTATCGTGCTTCACTTTTCGATTGGAGATCACATGAAGATGAATTATCAACCTCAAGTGGCTGCTCCTCCTCCGCAAGGTGAATGCTAGTTTAAACTGAAATTTATATATATCTTTTATACATCAAAAGTTATATTCATAAAAAATCTAACCTTACAATTTGTCTCTTTACACACCGTTTGAATCCTGGAAAACGGGAAAATGTATAATTGATAGAAGAGTAGATACAGAAATGGCTCCTTTTTGTTCACATTTTGTTACATTTAATTGATCAAATCATAGCATAGGGTATCCAATCGGACCATATTCAGGTCCAAAAGAAGAATACCCTCCTCCCGGTGGGTATCCGGCGGCAGGATATCCTCCTCCAGGATTCCCTCCTCACCAAGGCTACCCTCAACAACTACAACCACCCCAAGCTGTTTATATGCATCAGCAGCAACCTAAGAGTGACAGTAACTGTTGCTTAGCATTGTAAGTTGAGGTTCTGTTCCCAGTTTTACATCATTTGTCGTTGCTATTATTTTAACGCCTTGTTGCATTATTTTCTCCTCTTGGTTTCAGCCTTGGTGGATTAGCCTGCTGCTGGTGTCTGGAGGAATGTTGCTTTTGAAGTTATCGGAGATGCACGCACTTGCATTGCTTGCCATATGTCGAACAAAATTAGAAACGACAGCTCTCAAGTGGCAACCTTTGCAGTTCTAGCTATTGGCCGATAATTTGCCATAAAATATGTCCCAAGTTCTAGCTGTTTTCATAATTTTCAAACAGTAGCAAAGAACTTTTTCATGTAGTTGTCGTTTAAGGATCATTCCATTGCGTAGATTTCATTGATGATTAAAAGATGACGTGAGAAACAGAGAAGGAGCTACACATAATAAGGAATTAAGGTCCAATACATTTTATCGACTGAAAAGCCGCGTGCTTTATATAAGGGGATTCTGCAGACTGCAATGTAGAAGTTTAAGGTCCCAAGGCAAGGCAAAAGGCTTCAGCTTCAGCCTCAGCCGATTCCTTTTGCATGCAAAACAAGACGTGTGCGCAGACAAGTGTATAAACATCCAAATATAACCGAACCGCCCCACGGATTATGAGTGGGTGTTTTGGTAAAAAAGCCAACGTCCTGACGAAAGCCACCTTGCCCAAACCGAGCCCAACTTCACACGCGTGTCATGATGGGAGACCATTTCTGAATCTGATTGGTGTGAGAATGAAAATACCCTCCAGACAGCTCCCAGTTTCTCCACAGTCCCGAGGCACGATGACGAAAAATTAAATAAAAACAATTGAAAATTCTCAGATGGTCTAAAACCACTGTATATCTATTGGAAAGGTGTAAGCTTGCATGGACCCACTCTACGCCCGAATCCCACATGTCCCTTTCCTTAAGCCTCTCAAACACGTACCCATCCTACATTTTCCATATGTCAACTTCTCCTGCCTCCTTGCCTCATGCTGCCTTTCTCTCATTGGCTTACGACCTTTTCCTTCTCATATCAACACCAGAGTCTCTCCTCTGATCTACCTTCACAGTTATAAATCCCCATACCCATTTTCTCTACAGTTCCACCAAAAGACCTCGGACCATTCTCCAAAGAGTGAACGGTCAAATTGCAGCTCATTTCAGGAATCATGATTAAGACCCTAAGTCCTTACTCTAACACAGCTAAAACCGCTGAAATTATGTCTAGGTACCGGCCTATAGCACCAAAGCCTGAGGTTTCTGCGACTTCCGGATCTGAGAATTCGTCCATGCCTCAGAAGATTAACCAATCTCCTTACCTTAGGAGCCTTTGGCCGCAATTTCAGGCCAGACCCACTAGGGCAAGAAAGAGAAGCGGGGCTGCCATATCTTCACCTAGCATCAAGAGACAAAGGACCCATATGCTTGATCTTTCTTCACCTGGTCATGCAACATCCTCCGCCTCGCATCTGTTGGGTTTTGCTCCTGGAATTCCTCATCTTTCTCTGCCAAACCTTATTGCTGTCAACAACAGCTTGGAAAATCAGCTCCCAACACCGTCAAATTTGGTGACACTTCCCCTTCTCCCACGTAATCCATCACTTCCAACTTTCGCTCAAAAAGCAGCACCAGAACATGGTTGCATGGACCCATGTAAGGAAAAGTTGTTGGATTTGAATACAATTGCTGAAATCCCAGAGGAAAAGGACCTCTTGCAGCAAACGCAAGAATATCCCCCCATCAACGTCATAGCACCTCAACCAGTTCGACCTGTCGGCTCAAGCATAATCGTAGGTTGCATCAATGAGGACCCAAGCTTGAACCCACCAGTGAAAGTTTCGAAGAAGCCAGAGGAAGTTGAGGAAGAGGTGGAGTCTGAGACCTTCCCTGCGGTGATATCTGATTCCAACAACAAAGTGAGGCTGGCAAATTCTGCTTATAAGGAAATGGTAGGCCAGCCAGAGTGTTCGTGGCTTGATTCCATGGTCTCCAGCGATGGTAAGTTGGGTATTGGTGCATGCAAAAGGATTTGTGGGGAAGTGATTCTTCATCTTTCCGACCCGAGGGTTCCAGTTTCATCAAAAGGCTTCTCATGTTGGGTGCGGATAGAATGGGAAAGCGAGAGTAGGAAAAACTCAACCGATGCTTTCTGTGATGTTATGAGATTGTCCTGCGAGTCCAAGGACTACCTCTTCACATGGAGGTTCCATACCCGTACCAGAGAGGGCAATTGAGCACCAATGTTTGAATAGTTTATAATTTTTACTGTACACAACAGTTTGCTAGATAATGCAGGCTAGTCTACCATGTACACCTCAAAGTATATAAATAGTTCAGTCAGATTTCAGTTTACATTTAAGCTTTAGAGAAATACTTATGCTTTCTTTCCTCTTATATTCTCTTTGTGCAAGGTTAGAGACTTCACTTGAAATTGTGGAAAAAGGGATATAATATTCTAGCTGAAATTAAGCTGTACGTATATTTGAAGCTAGACATGTCAATTTTGCCCGGCCCGGCTCGATTTTGGCCCGACCCGCTCTTGGCTTGCCGGGCTACAGGCTGACAGCGGGCCGGGCCATCCCATCCTACAGCTCGCAGTTTTTGAGGCCGGGCCGCACATTGACATTCCTATTTGAAGCAAATGAGCCCACTAGAAATGCTAGTAATTTCAAAGAAATGTGCATCGGAGCTGAAACTTGATGAGCATAATAATCAGACTATCAGAGGCTTACCTTTGAGTCTAAAGAAAATTAATTTCTCATCTCCAACAATAAGTTGATGTCTAACCAGTTGATTTTAGTTTTAATAATATAATTATTTAATGTATTCTTTATTATATATATTTGTTTAATTAATTTATTTATAAGATAAATGCACTAATAAATTACGATAAAATTGTAATTATAATATTGATATTAGATTTATATATTATTCTTAAATTATTTCTAATCATTATTTCATTAAGACTAGAACATAAAAGAGTATCTTTTTTCCTTATGAAAGAAGTAATCAATCTTATAGACTAAAGAATATAAATATTTAAACAAATGTATTGATACTTGATAGAGAACAAATTTACTTAACTAACTTTATATGAGAATTTTATTTGAAATATTACTTATATGCATATAAAAAAATCTCATTGTGATATTATATATGTGAACTTTTGAAAGTATCTCATATAGAAAATGTTATGTTTTGATAATATTTATAAATTATTTTTATCAAGGTAACTCAATTGGTAGTTATTGAATATAGCATAAACTATATAAAGGTAATTGAGTGATTGATGTAGAATTTATTACCCTGAAATAATTAGTGAGAATGTTTTAATGTTCTTTTATTAAAGTTGATTTAAAAAATCTTTGAAAAAGGTAGAACGATACTTTGTAAAATAGTGACAAATATCATCAATATAATCAATTATCAATGATGGAGAATTAATATGATTTGAGTAATTCAATACTCTATATTTAATTGATACATTATGTTATAAAAGAAATTAATCATACAGAAAAATCATATATGAAAGGGTTACTCAAAATTATTTTGACATTCTTAATATTTGGACATTCATAATATATTACTAGACGTCAATATTAATTTATAAATATAAATTATTAAATTAGAGAATTAAAGACAGATTAAAGAAATTTGAATTTTCTTTGTTTATCTAATCTTAAATATAATTTATAGTTATAATTTATATCCATCGCTTAAATATTTAGGAACCTAACGAGTTATACACAAAGAATAATTAGAGAGAGGAAAAGATGATTTAATTAAGTTGATCGTAAATTTTTTTAAAAATTTAGGATTAAATATAAGACAATTAGTAAATAAAAATCAATATGGGTACTAAATCTTATTCAAACTCAATTGACATTAATTATAATTAATTTTAATTCTAATTAAATTTTAGTTGAAATTAGGATTTTGTTTCAATTAAAGTATAAAAAGTCTAAATCTTATTATAGATAGACTTATGCTCTAAAAGATCTATCACTTCTTACATAACCCTCTCTATACCACTTTTAGAGTTCTCCAAACATTTTTATATGAATACCATTGGAGACTAAATACAGGTGTGGGTATAGTAGTTACAATGAATTAGTTTCTAGGAACAGTTTGAAAAAAATTTCAAGAAAAAGATTAAGCTATATAATAAGATATGAATTTATGATTCATATTTTATTATGTTCATGCACTAATCATGATATAGAATTTAACATGATCCTAGCTTTCAAAAAATCAAAGAATTTTTTTTATTTATTCTACTACATGCCAAATCATATCCCCTAATTTCCCAACAGTGATACCAGTCATCTTTAATTATATAATTTAATTAAGATTCTTTGCTTACTATGGATATGAATTTTAGAATTAAAATTAAAATACTAAGCCTAAGATTGAATTAGATTCAACTTATATGAAAAAGTTCAAATGAATATACCTTTTTATTTAGTAGAAATGATTATTTAAATCAATAAGTTCTTTAATGAACTTGGGATAGTTCCATTCATTGTTAATCTAGTAATGTACTACGGAATATTAAAGTCACTGTTATGGGTACCGTTCTGTACCGGTCGGTACCGGCCGGACGGTACCGTACCGGCTGGAAAACGGAACGATACCAGTTGTTAAGGTACCGGCCGCAGGTACCGGCTGGTACCAGGTGTTTTCGCCTGGTGCAGGCCAGTACCGGCTATTCCGAATGGTACCGGGCCGGTACCGCGAAAACTCTTTTGTTTAGGGACTATTTTGTAATTTTGACAAAAAATTTTATACCCGACCCCCCCGACTCTGGCTAGCTTCTTCTCTCCTCTTGAATTTTCTCTCTTGGTCTTGGTTCTTTGTTTTCTCTCTCTCTCTCACCGTCTCCTCACCTCGCCTCTATCCTCTCGTCGTCCGGTGTGTTGCTCCTCTATCTCCGGCGTGCGTTGTTCCTTCGGTTGTCGCCTCCTGTCGCGGGTCGTTCATCTTCTCCTGTCGCGGGTCGCCTCCACTGCGCCGCCTGTCGCCGCATCCTCTCCTCTGCCTGTCGCCGCGTCGTCCTCTGCCTGTCCCCGCGTCCTCCGGTCGCGAGTCACCGCCTATCACCGCCATCTAACGACAGATCTGGGATTAATACCCAGATCTGGACTCGACCCGTCACCGACCCGATTTGATCCAAAAATTCAATTGTATATTGGTGTATTTTTTTCCAATTTTTTAATGGTTTTGTTAATTGTTTGTGTTGTTGTGAGTTGTGGCATGTGAGGAATGAAATTGATTTGGGATTAATTGACTAATTTAGGATTAATTGATTGTGTTGCTGCCTTGTTGGGTTGGAAATTTGGAGTTGGTGGGTTGTATTGTTGGGTTGGTTTTGA
>JAOQMS010000006.1:5412184-5423034 GCA_027563885.1 Erythroxylum longipes | reverse complement strand
ATGTATGCAGATGCTAGATTATGCATGATCACGTAAAGGCATTTCTAAACGCCCATGGACCACTCAAAATTACTATTATACCCTTCCCATCGGTGATGGGATGTTACACAACCCCTCCTTCTTGTGTATCTAGTTTCTTAAACTTAAAGTCTTTACTAACATGTTATTTACTTCATTAGGAAATATTATGAGTAGAATTCCTGATGGTAAGATAGACCTTCCTTGTCATAAGTGGGACATTACTGACATTGATCTGGGAGAAAAAGTGAACTTCATTTGTACGAATAATGAAAATGCCCATAAAGGAAGACCCTGGTGCAGACACTTAGACCTTCTTCCAAGATGCCTTGCATCCATTTAAGCTACCTCTATTTTTCCAAGGAGTAATTCAGTAGAGAGGTGTAGTCTCCTAGACACGCTTACAATTTGTTAAAGAGCAATAAGATGAATCTCTCGGCAATGATCTTGAAGTTCATGGTAGATAAGGAAAGTCACAAGAACACAACTGGTGGTCTAACTTATGGAATGCTGTTGACTAAGATTTTTGCATATTTTGGAGTGTCATTTGATAACCTGAATGGGTATAAACCAAAAAAGTTTCATTCTTCCATTCATTACCTATTTAGTTATAAGATGAAGGACAACGTGTGGGCTAAAAAGAAGTCAAAAAGAGCTGCAGATATCTTAAGTCCAACCCCACAAAAGTCTGCCTTTGTTCCACTCCAAAGCATGAATAACCTGATCTTACAACAACTGAGGGACATTTGCTTTAATCAAGATTAAATGCATAAACAAATTAATAGCCTCCAAAACCAATAACTGGATTTGCAAATTTTCCTTAGGAAAACTCTTCACTGACTGTGTTAAATAATTTTTTTATCATCATATTTCATTCTGTTCTTTTTCACTTCCTGCCTACAATCTATTTTTTTTTATAACGACAAAGGGAGAGAGTTTATATTGATTTTTTTTGGCATATTTCTACATAAATGATGATATGTCTCTTAATGCATATTTCTTAATGCAACCTCCATTATATATATGATTGATTCTACTGTTGAACTTATGAAAATCCGTTATATATAAACAATAGGTTTCTTTCTTAAGAGACAGACTCCTTTTAATTATGTCTGACCATATAAAAGTCACAGGTATCTTTCGAAATCATCATTATCTCTTTGAATTTTGAAAACTATATCTATTATTGCTTGTCATCATCAAAAAAGGGGAGATTGTTAAATCAAGGTTTATATTTAATGATTTTGATGATAACTATATAATGTTTCAAAATTCAAATTGGATTTATTTCCTTGTATAGATAACAGTATAAAGATATTTCTTTTCAAAAGGAAATAAAATCATAGGAAGATTACTTCCTTCTTATAGGAACCTTCTTAGTAAACTTTCCTTATTAACAGCAGAAAGCATCTTACCTTTTTGAACAATTAGCTCCAGAAAATTTTGTTCCAATAGAGATGATATTGAAAATCCAAAGTCAACTTAGAATTAAGATGAAGCAACGACTAGTTGAAGAAGTTGACTATTTAAAGAAAAGCAACAACACTTGTAAAGCAATAAGCATATAAAGACTTTTAAAACATTTGAGCATCATCTATATTCTTGAGAGTCATATCATTCTTATTGAGCCTTAGAAAGTGAAATCACTCTATCAAGAGAGAAATTGTTGTTTGAAAACTTACTTTTGAGTTTACATTTTATTCTTCTGTGAGCTTTTAGAAGCTGGTTATACACTTCGACTGTGGAATGTTGGAGAACCTTGAAAAATATGTACTTGGGAGCTTGAAGAGGCTAGTAAAATTACTACTTGGTTTTTATAGTGAAACACTAAAGTTGGATACTTGGGGACCAAACGAAGGCTTAGGTTGTAAGCCGAACCAGTATAAATCGACTGGTCTTTCTCTCTCTTCTCTTAACTTTTAAATTTCTGCATTAATTGTTTTTGTGTGTGTGTGTGTGTGTTTATTTTAGCAAAAGGCTCCTTCACTTTGTAACATACTCCTTTTATTTTCAACTTGCAATAGGTTTTTTCAATTTTAACAGGCACCTTCTGTTTTAAATTATTTTTATCAGAACTTTTCGTTTAGTAGGCTCCTGTCACTCAATAAGCTTTTTATCGCTTATGTTTAAATAGGATCCTATCGCACAACAAGCTCTTACTATTTTAATTATAAACAGGCTCCTGTCATTTCCTTTTGAACTGAAAGTAACTTGCAAAATTTTTTAATTCACACACAATTTACCCCCTTCTTGCGTGTGTTTGATTTATCAATAATAAAACCTCATAGATCTTTGATTGGATATGGTAGTTCATTTTATGGACTGTAGGAGCCTCCTTACTTAATATGACTATTGAAAGTTCCTCAATAACCTTCTTCTTTAGCTCCTCCTAATTCACTTCCTCTTTCTCTTCATACTTCTCTTCTTGAATAACAACGATTTCTTTCTATTCTTCCTCATTCTCTTCTCTAGCTCCTTTCTACTCCTTAAAGTTATAACATCTAATTGCTTACTTAGGATGTTGTTAGATTAAACACTTTATTGACTTATAAAGACAAGTTTAATGAGTTGTCCAATCTAAATCTCTAAGTTTTGGATAGAGGCGTCAATTCTCCAAAGGCAAGCTTCAGTTGTATTAATGACTTTCATCATAAGCTCTTTGAGACTTGACGTTTTTATTTATTACTATTTTTATTGAAATTTTGTTAGAGTTTGATTGTTCTAAGCAAAGTTAAGATAGTCTCTCTACTCTAGATTATAAATGTCACTATAGGGGACATTATGAGACTAGTTTCCTATAAAATCTGGTTGCTTATTCAGTTCGTACACATTGTAAGGCAATTAATATTCACGATTAGGGTGGCAACCACCATAAATGTCATAATGCCTCACTAATATCAATTGAGCTTCAAAACAAATATTATTAAGCCTTTCAATCCTTTTATTGTGACTAGTAGCAGTAGTAATAAATACCTAAATCCTAAAAGTTACTATAATTAAAATATCAAGAAAAATATCTATAAAAATAAAGAAATAAAAAACATAATTCATATAGATTAATACAAAATGTATACTACAAAAATAAAAGATAAAATGACTAGATTAATAAAATTAGGGTTTCCTAATATTATAGTCCTTGACAATAGTGCCAAAATTTTAATGCAATATTTATAAATAAAAAACACAATAATAATATTAAAGAATCAATAAGATAAGTGAAGCTATTAATTCTTATAATATAGTTTATGTGAGTTGAGTATTGATATCATAATGATTGTAACTACTAACACTAATGACAAAACAAATGATAAAATTGAAAAAGGAAAACTAACATAACTAAAATAATGAATAACACTTAATCTGTAAAGGTGAGATAAAAGAATAAATAACCTATGGATAGATAAAATGTAGATGAAGAAACTAACTTTTCTATACTTGAATTTATCTTAATTTAATGATAATCTAGTTATTTAGATTGGTAGGAATTCCTAGGTTACAACCATATTCGCTTTCAAGCAATATAACTCATATCCTTAAGTTAATTGACTGAAATCTCTTTCTAATCAAAACCTCTAAGAACAAATTTCTTTGATTTATAAATTCTCATGATAGTTTGACTCTAACCCAAAATATTTATGTAGTCCTAACTAACCCAAAATATTTATGTAGTCCTATCTCTAGAAACCTTTGTAATTTTTATTATCCATATTGTAGTATATTCATATAAATAATCCCTCAATCTCAATGTATAAAATTTATAATTGAATTAAAATGCTAATAAATTTCAATTCAATATATTATAAACATAAATAATTATCAAGAACTTAAATATTTCATTAAATCAAAGATAGCAATTCAAAACTTATTTCTAGAGTTTGTACTATCAAAAGTTGTATACCAATTGGTTCATACTAAAACAAAGAAAACCAATAAAGAACATTAAAAGAAAACAAAATAAAAGAATGAAATCACATAGCTCTTGAATTTTGATGCTTCTTGATTGATCTTGATGGAATCTTGCTTTTCTCTAATATTACTCTTTCTTGATGTGCACTTGAGTCTCCTTTGCCTTGTAACTAATTCTTGATCCTCCCAGATGTCTCTAGCATATTCTTCTCATTTTGCTACTTTTGTTTTGCTAAATCCAATGATTTTATTAAATGTGGGTCCATTTTGGTTTTGTGTTACATTAATGCCATAAAAAACCCTAATTTTGTAAACTTTAATACCAACACAGGTCATCAATATGGTACCTTATAGACCCATATTGGGTTTGTTCCTTTTGTATTGTACATCTAAAACTCCTCACTTGGAACACGAGTAATTGCACAATATCATGTAGGTGTTGTATTAGATAATATTGGAATATGTCCATATCGTGTTATTCATATATCTAATTTGTCAAATAAGCAAAACAAACACTTATATAACATAAGGCTTTTTACATGAGGATGTTTACTTTATATTCCAAAGCATTAAAGAAGCATGATGTATTATTAAGCTACAGTGGTTAAACATGGTGCTGTGTATATGTTGTTTTAAAGACAATGGGGTTATGTTCAAACTATGTTCCTCCAAAATGACTCTAAGACTTCTCCAAATTAGCTCTAAATTGTCCAAATTCATTCTTTCTTCTTTAGAAAATTAAAAGAGGGCCTATAAATAAATATAAACTAAATTAAGTACTAATTTGTGTAAAAATCCTAAAAGCATAACCTAAATACTCTCAAATTTATGCTAAAAATATAACATAATTAACACATCAGTTCATATGGGGGTATTTAGATACTAGTGATTAGTGCACATCCCTCATGCATTATAATAAGTAAAAAAGGTGAGGAATTATGAACCAAAGCAAGTTCATCTCTATTTTGTATTAATATTTAGTGGATCACCTGAAGAAGACAAGATTACATTCATTAAAGGATTCCATTTGGTGATCCAGACTCTTTCATTAAATGGCCTTATAGATGATGAGCTTCTTTCTTTACTATATGAGAAATTAAGCAAGGACATGGATTATTTCGATCATGTGGATTCTTTTAAGGAGTGGCATCAAGTGCACATTGCTTTTATTTTAGGATTTCTCCATCCATATAAAACCCCCAAGTTAAGGATGCAGATTTATAACTTTACATAAGAAGAGACAGAAGTATTGCAAAAAGCTTGAGTTTCTTAGCCAATGCCCATACTATTAATAACCTCTATAACTAGTTATACAATTCTTTTATAAAAATCTTACACTAACATATAAGAATTTAACTGAAATAATTTCATAAGGCACTATATATAAAAAAAATTCTTAGATCATTCGAAATTTGTTTAAAAAATTTTCAACTAAGGTTGTAATGAAAAATCCATCCCTTTATAATGTTTAAGCATTTTAGACTTTGCATCATAGATGATTGATCTTTTAAACCAAATGAAGATTTTCCTCAACTAATACATATGCAATAGGGAGGTTTGCTATCAATATGGCACGTATAAGCATCCTTATCAGCATATATAAATTTAGAGCCATCCTCAAATTATTATAAGAAACTAATTATATGGCTAAATATGGAGAAAAATAAGCTTTAAAGAATGAATTATTCTCCAATACTTACAATCCAAGGTGTAGAAATCACCCAAAGTTCTCATGGTAAAAGCAAGGAGCTGAAGTGTGTAAACCTATGAGACCATTTAGGTTTTAATAATGACCTTAATTTTAAGACTAGTCACCTTCACAAGAGAATGATATGGAAGAGATGTTCAAGTAATCCATGTCTTCTTTCAATGTAAGATTAGCAAAAATGTTACAGTCAACTAGTGCATTCATTCATAAACTAGACATACAAATGAGTTAGTTAAGAAAATTGGTGAATAAGAGAGGTCAAGAAATCTTCTTAATAATAATAAGGTAAACTTTAGAGATCAAATGTTATCTATTGTACTTAGGAGTTGAAAAACACTTGACTCTGATGTTTCTAAAGAAAAGAAAGTGCAACATTGGAAAAGCCCGAGGAAAATGAAGGAAATAAAAGCAAAGCGATGTCTGTCTCATCTTTATCTAATATTAATCTTGGTCTTGATATATAGGATGAATAAGACATAAGTAAATTGGCGTAAGTTTAGTCCTTAATTGGCATTAGTCTTTATTAGTAAACCAAATCCTCCATCAAATGCGCCTATTCTATTTCCTCAGAGATTTAAAAAATTGGTATTATACTTTTAGGCCGTGTTGGGTTAGTGGCTCCTAAATTGCGCACTCATTAATTCATCTTGGAAACACAAGTCTTCAAGGTAAGAACATAGGTCCATGTAAAAGGCTTGTTAAAAACTGCATGTCTTTACTTTATGTGTTTACAAAATATAAACCATGTTAAGCACCAAATTTTATAAAAATCATCTTAATACAAGCAAAATACTTTAAAAATAATAGTAAAAACATAGTGTAATTAACACTTATCAAATTATACCATAAGCATTTACTTGTCCTCAAGCAAATTAATCTCATCAATCTTAAGTTAAATATGTAACAAATTTAGAAAGAATTAACAAATCAATGACATCAATCAAAATTTTCATTATTCATTCAATTGTAAGGTTCATCAAATTTTCAAGCATTTAGTTACTTGCATCAAGAAATAAACAAATTAACTTCACTTCAAATCCTTAAAACATTAACTTAATCCATAAAATTCATTCTAATGCATAAAATTAACATACACAAGAAAAATGGTTTAACTTTGACACATTTTCATACCCCTTATTTGAAAGAAAAGCAAAACTCCAACTTTATATTAACACAAGACCATTTAAAATCTTGTTTGAAAAGTTACCTAATCTTTTGATATAAAAGTAAATACCTTATTATAAATACTCTCAGTTACTCAATTAGTTCAACATTTCAAATGATTACTACCACCACTCTTTAGCTTCAACCTTTTGCCTTGGTTTGAAGCCAACATAGTGAATTTATTTAATGCTTATTCAAACAAAATTTTTTATTATTTCTCTTTTTTATAATGAAAATGCTTGAAAATAATTCACTTCTAACTTAATTTTATATCCAAATTATACAAAAATAGCATAGTGTAAATCAAGTATCCTTTAAAATTAACGGAGCAAATTAAAATTAACTTAATCATTAAAGCTCTATAACTTTTTTCAAAACAAATAAAATCATAATAATAATGAAACTTATAATAAATCATTTTGATCAATCTTCTCTCAAAGTTAAAAATTTTCCCAAAGTTGTTTCTTATTAAGCTAATTATAATAAAATTGATAAGAATAACAATTAATTCCCTTCGCACAATAAACTTTGTACATTGCCCTCAAAATAAACACATGCAAAAACAATGAAAATGTAGAAAATAATGTAAAAGAGGTAAGGGTATATGGTACTCCCCTGATAATAAAAGATTCTTCAGCTTTATCTAGTGTTATCAATATTTGTCTTGAGCTGACAACATTTACTCTAACATACAAGGATATTATGTAACTCAAGGTAATATGTTCTATATAACCTATAAAATTGCATTAATTCCCAACCCAAACAAGATAATCATGATTTGATATCTATGAGTTTAAAATTGCTTTAAACTAAAAACACATGTAATAAACATCAACATCATGTATAAACAAATGAAACTATTACTACAGATCATAAAAATTACTAAATTAAAACAAAAACATTCAAATCGTTATGTAGCTAAATAACAAGTACTTCTTTATGAGTCTTTTAGCTATACTTGGTCATTAAACCCTTCAAGCTAGAAGTGCCCCAAATATTTAGGAGATAAGTATTATTATCTCCTAAATATGCATAACTCAAATAACAAGGCAATTGCTTTAATTAAAACCTTTGCATTTCTTTGATAGGTGGTAGGGGTTTAGGGTTTCCTTGTCCTATGTCCTCCAAAACACAAAAATGTTGATGTTTATAGCCCTCTCTTTCCAATCTAAAAGTACATTCAATAAGGCTATAATCCTTCTATTTTTCATTAAGGCCTTGTTTAGTAAAGAGCTTATCAGCTCTTTTTTAGCTGGTTGACCTATTTCAGTTGGTTGACCAAATGAAGAAACTAATAAACTGGTTTGGTAAATAGCTGGTTTGGTTGGCTGATTCAACCCAATCAGCTGATTTTTTATCAGCTCCTTCAAAGGAGCGTTTCCAATCAGCTAGTAGCTTTTTTTAACTTTTATGTCGATTTCGCCCCTCATTTACTCTTACTCTTCAACCGCTCCTTTCTCATTTTCTCTAGAATCCTCCTTGAATCTCTCACATCTCTTGGCTCTCACATCTCCACCAGATCACCATCGCCATTTACAGATCACCATCTCTTGGCTCTTTTGTTTCTCTTTTGTTATTTTGTAGCTCTTTTGTTTCTCTTTTCTTATTTTGCAGCCGGTTACAAATCGCCATTTACATGTAATTATTTTTAGTGGCTAAAGTTAATTATTTGCTTCTTGAAATGATATTTTGTTGTTTCTATGCATAAATTAACTAATGACAACTAATTAGGTGGTGCCATGATATTAGGCATGAACAAGCTGCAAATAAACCCCTTTTGAAGACTATGTTCTAGATGATTTGCTTTTGTATCCTTAAGCATCTCCTGTTGACTTCATTACTAAAATAAAATGGTCCTAATTCTTAGGTTTGTTCACATAGGTCATGATGTGCAGTCCATGAAAAACAACGTTGTTGTTTGTTATACGTGATAAAACAAAGGTGAGATAAACATGTTTGAGAATCAATAGTGTCAAATTTATAACAAGCCTTGAAAATGTTAAAGTCCACTTTCTCATTACCTACCTTAAATATTAATTTTCTTTTGGTCATATCAATTAGTGCCCCTATAATAACCATAAACAATCTTTTTAAAATGATGTGAACTTCAGTATCATACTTTATATCCATTATCAAAAGGTTTATAAGAAAAATAAAGTTACCATAATTGGATATCTAACGGACACATAAATAATTAAAGTGGCATAACTATAGGCTTGAGTTCTTTTATTCCAAGTTTTTCAAAAAGAGATAAAGGAATAAGGTTAATACTTGCACCTAAATCACAAAAGCATTTATGAATATTGGAAGTACCAAAATGACAAAGAATAACAAAAATCCTTATATCCTTTAACTTTGGAGGTAGTTCATTTTGTAAGATTGCAATACACTCCTCAGTTAAAGGTACCACTTTATACTCCTTAACCTTTTCTTAGACATGATTTCCTTTAAAAACTTTACATAAGGTGGAATCTAAGATAATGCTTCAGTAAATAGAATGTTAATATGCAAATTTTTAAAAATATCTAGGAATTTATTGAAGTTATCTTCATCTTTCCTCCTTTTTAACCTATGAGGGTATGGAATGGATGACATATAAGGTTTGACAGTGGGTAAGGTGCCAGTGTTATATTTTCAGTAAGTTTGGCCTTTGAACTTTAATCATCTTATCCTCCTTCTTAGGATTGTCCAAAATTTGCTCTTTTTTTTCTTCAATTGTTACAGAATCAAGTACTCTACCACTTCTTACTGTGATGGATAACATATTGTATCTCCCTTAGATTTATCTCTATGTTATTAGTAAGTATGCCTTGGCCTCTTTCACCAACTTTCTAGCTAATTGGTTCATTTATGCCTCTAAATTGTAAAAAATGGCACCACCTTCTCAAGTCAGCCCATATGAGACTTTATTTTTACCATGTTATTCAAATTTGCATTAATAGAAAACATATATTTCTTAATCATATCCTCCATCACTCTAGCTCCTTTCTTCTTCTAAGAGAAATTTTAGTGACTTCTCCATATCAAACTGTAAATGTTGTAGAAAGGACCATTCCTGATAGCCAGTTTTCCTTCATTAAAAGTTGTATAGTTTACATATCTATAATAATTTAAGGTATGCTCCATACTCATACATGTTTGGGAAGGATGCTTATATATGCTATACTGATAACATTATTCCTTATTGCTCATATTTTGATTCAACAACATCTGTATCTATTTGTAATGTCAAGCCTAATGATACTTGAACTTCATAAAGAGAAGCTTTTGATTTGCTTAAAACGTTAATTACAATGTTATTAGCCAAGGTTCTAATAATTTCCTTATTTTTTTCATCAATTTATATATATATTATATGTCTTACAACTGTGTTAAAAAAAAGTTTGGCATATGAGAGTAAAACCTTAATAAAAATTTACATAACCATTTGTATAAAATATTGATGGAGTGAATATTGGCTAAGCAACACTCTATATCTCTAACAAACTTCATGGAATGATTCTCCCTCTTTTTGTTAAAAAACTCTTAATTTGAATCCTAAGCCCATAGTCTTATATGAAAAAAAGAATTACAATATAAAAGCATCATACATTTGGTAACACTCCTTAAAAGTCTCCACCTCAATTGAAAGCAACCAAGTCCTTACTCGATCTCTCATGTAGTAAAGGGAACATTTTATCTGTAGTTCATCTTCTATAACACCATTCAATAAAATTTTCTAGATCATTTACAATTCCATATGAATGTGATTGCTTCTTATCTAGGTAATCTACTAAAAGTTGGTAATAAGTGAGAATTGACTTATTTTAGTTCATAACTCCTTGCTCTTTGGCTCAACCTAATACATGAAGGATTAGTACTAATAATAGGCATCTAAATATCCCCCATGCAAATTCTCGATGGTTGTTGCTCCTAGACACCGACAAAATTATTGTTAGCATCATTTTCAATATTTTCAGCATTAATTTGAGTCATAACTGTTAAGTCAAGAGGACTTCACGATTATTAATTTTGGTGACAATCAAATAATAATAATATTATAAATAAATGAACT
>JAOQMS010000006.1:5401461-5412084 GCA_027563885.1 Erythroxylum longipes | reverse complement strand
ACCGTCGGTAAAAGGCGACGGAAGTTGTGTCGTCGGTAATATTCCGACGCTAATTCGCAATTTTCTTGTAGTGTATATTCATTTGTCTCATTCTTTATTACAAAAGAGATGCTGACATTGGCAACACTCATCCAAGCGAAATATATACAACAAGAAAAGTCACAGGTTGATGATGGTGCCACTTATTTGTGCTAAATACCAGTTCCAATGATCAGCATAAAAAGGGAGACACAGTAATTGAATAACCGAGGGAAATGGTACAAAATTGGTTTGCATCGTTATCTCAAATGTATTACAAGATTTTGATTTGTACTGTTTTACACAAAGATAGAGGTTAAGATATCAAAAGATATTGAATAAAATTATAAATTGAAAAGAAATTTTGAAAAATTACTAATCCCTTATTTTAATTTTTTTATGAACTGTAATAAGAAATTATATAACAAAATATTGTTGAAAAATATAAAAACAAAGGCCATACTAAGAGATAAATTCAAAACTGATTACATATATGCTAGTTGAGAAAACAAATCCTTTTTTGATGGATACTGTCACAAAAGTCTACTTTGGACCTGAACTTTCATCACAAGTTGGGCTCACCTTCGTGCGGCAATCCCACTTCGGTCCGCTTAAGCAAGATTCAGCCTTCTCACGTGAATGTCGTCGAACAAATCCGTTAGCCCTCGAATACCTCACGTGCACATAAGTGTTTAAGTGTTTCCCTCACACACAAAAGAACACAAGTGTAATAGAATAAAGAAAACAACAAGAGATTTTTAAATGTAGCCGAAGCTACCTCTTTCATTAACCCTCAACAAAATGTTAACAAAAGACACGAGTACCTCCTACTCGAAGCACTCAAGGAACTCCCTACTCGAAGCCCTTATAATGAGAACTCTCCCCCAAAAGCTCTCAACTCTAATCTTCTCTCACTGAACTCTCTCAATGATCGAATCCTCTCCTCTGAATAGCTCTCACATCAAATGAGCTATTTATAGGCTCCTCTAGATGACTAAGAGTCCTAATAGAACTCTACTAACTAAGATCACAATCTTATCCTTAATAGGATTAAGTTATATCACATTTAAAAGATTACTCTATCTAGGAATGATTATCCTTATCCGCGAAGATCTCCTCTATCTTCAGATGATCCTTCTAGATGATCTTTATCTCTTAAAGCTGATGTTCATCTACTGCGATCTTATCCGCTACGTCATCATGTGCCACATCATCTACAATTGCCACGTCATTACTGATGTGTTCACCAAAGCCTATCCGTACATAAGTCTGTTAATGCACGTGCATGGACAAGTCCATCTTCCATGATCTAGCTCACTTCATGGCGCAGTCTCGTCGCTCCATAACTAAGTACAAGTCACAAACCAAGTTAGTATAAAACCTCGCACGTTTTACATACCTCCGACTTGCCTCGTTGAAGTCAAGTGCTTTCGCGTACCCTCGGATTTCGCATGACTTAGTTCGTCAACTCGTAAAACTTCGCCTTGTTCCGTCGTCAATACGCCTTCCTTGTGCCGACCTGCATGCCAACCATTGGCCAAGGCTCGCCAATACTCGCACGAACCCGCATTCTGGACTTAAGGGTCTAACAGATACCATATAGCTCAAGGCGTATGTCTTAGATAACCCATTTTGAGTCATCCCCTAATATAGCTTTAGAAGAATCTTATTGCCTTGTTTCCCAATAACTGTTAACAGATTCTATCAGAAGTTAGCTGACAGTGGATTAATATAGCTGATTTAAACAACAGATAACATAGACTGTTTATTTAAAGATATTTGGTAAAATTAACTATTTAATATTAACCATTTATGTGTAAAATGACTTATAAGGGCCTGACTTTAAAAAAAGAATTTATAAGGACATCAGTATTATATCTTAATATTTCGTTTAATATTCTCATAAAAATTTGGACAGAGGAAAAAAAGTCAACATTATCATTTCAAAGTTAAAGGAAGTCGTATATAATGAGATGATAACTCTTTGTAGATTCTGACTCAAATTTGATATTACTTCAACTTCAAAAATTAAAATTAAAAATGTTAAATTTAAATAATAAACTTATTATCTTTATCCTTATCTACCTCTGTCTATTTGAGTAATTTGTAATAACTTTTGGATATAATAATCCTTTAGTTCCTTAATTTCTTAGCCATCAGAGAAAAACGCTTCTCAAAATCAATAGATTGAGTTCCATCCTCCAACCCAATCAACTGATTATCAAACATAATTATTAGCGGTTTGAGGTAAATTGACTGTTTGGCCGTCTAGTTCAGTTTTTCGTTCTTCAATACCTACCCAAAAGTATTAACTGCTTTGTTGGTATTGACTGCTTTGTTGACTGCTGATATTCCTGCATTAGTGAATATGACATTAAGGGGGAGTTCTTGGATTAAATTCAATTTCTATATGCCAAATCATGTGACTTAGGGAGAGCTTTGCACTTGTGACAAGTATGCCAAAAAGGGAGAGATTATTAGATATATGCTAAATATATATGTTTTATTTTTATTTTAGCATATTTTTAAATTGGCATCTTTTTATCAAGTTTGAATTCAAATGCCAGTTGGATAATTTTGTAGATAGAATAGAATTCTATCTTGTATTGGAGTTGATTTGGTGAAGGATTGTTTAAGGGTATTGTGCTATTTTTATTTGCTTATACGAAGGGTTTTCTGCCTTACACCACACGTCGTTGCTGTTTTTAAGGAGACAAAAAATAATACATTAGGCT
Organism: Erythroxylum longipes; assembly: GCA_027563885.1. NCBI lineage: Eukaryota > Viridiplantae > Streptophyta > Magnoliopsida > Malpighiales > Erythroxylaceae > Erythroxylum > Erythroxylum longipes. The sequence goes on along the minus strand of JAOQMS010000006.1, from coordinate 5,409,331 downwards.
GGTGGCAGGCATATGCGTGGTTGTGTTTTGGTGAATCATATACATATAACTAGCAGTATATTTGGTGAGTATGGGTGTGCAGGTGTGTGCGACAAAGTGAGTTCAGTGGGTGTGTAGTTTTTTAGCTTGTTATATACGTGTTTGTGGCTTGAGGAATACATGAGAATTACGGCAAAAGTTGCGTGAGTGTTGTGGGTATGTAGTAAGTGGAGTTTGCGTGTTTTTTAGCTGATAGTGTACGTGGGTGTTGCTTGAAAATCTCATGGGAGTCACGCCTTGTGTTTTGTGAGTGGAGTTTGTGTATTTTTCGACTGATAGCATACGTGAGTGTTGCTTGAAAATTTCATGGGAGTCTCAGCAGAAGGTGTAGGTGTGCGTATGAATGGCTTGTGAGAAGTGATTTGTGAGTGAATAAAATTCTGAAGCTGACTGCTGTGTGTTGCATATTGGAACTGCCTATCCATATGTTTTGCACCGTTCTTTACTAATCGTATGGTAGTTGATCAAGCTGAAAATTATCCTTGTAGAGTAACTCACGTGTATGAACAACTTGGAAGACCTACGGTCATTGGGAAGTTATTCTTTGTCTCTTTCTCAAGTGTTTTTATTTACGCTAAATTTTGTCTAATCACTTGAGTTGTTTATTTAGTATTTTTCAGTCATAATATTGTTGAGTAAAATCCTCTGTTGAGGTTAACACGAGTCGGTCGTGTTATCGGAAGTGAAAATCTTTTACGTGTAGTGAGATTGAGAGATAGTGTCAAAGGTGAGTGATGTATGCTCAATAAAACCTTGAGTAAACCTATTATATTTCAGTGAAAAATTTAACATAGGTGAGGCCTTGCAAACATAAACAAGGAATGCCGAACTACATTAACAAATTTTTAGTGTTGTCTGATATTTTTACTTGATTAATTTTTATTTGTGTAAGAGATAATCACGTAAAATTGGTTAGATTGCGAAATAATTTATACATACGGTTGTTCATTGAAGTTTTTCAGTCCCACTTAAAAACTTTCAATATGATTGTTAAGTTGCAACTTGGTAGAGCTTATCGTATCAATTCACCGAGAGTGCGAGCAACCCAACCCACTAGCTATTACTTTTAGAAGTCATGATTTGGCAAACCATGTAGTTTAACTCAGAAACAATTTTCTGTTCATTGTGATGACATGATTTACATGTTTGCTTGCTCCTCTAGGAGTCAATTTATCTTCTGATCATTAGAATGTCTTGTGTTCCGAAGACCCTTAGCTACAGCAGGATTGCTTTACAAATTTAATCAAAGGGGGTTGGTTGCTACACGCTTAAGTGGAATAAACTAATCTTCAACCGCTCACTAATCCATTTCCCTGTCGATGCCAACAGTTCAAGTTGGTGGTTGAAGATCACAATTTTGAAGTTGCCTGCTCACCACAATTGTGAAATCATTCTCAGACAACGCCTTGAACTGGGGCCGAGAGCTTCAGCTCATGCGCTGCTTGAAAGAAGTCTGCAGCTTGCTGTAATGAGCCTTCCTCTTTTGAAATCAAACCAAGATTGAACCATGCCTCATGATTTGTGGGTTCCAATCGCAAGGCATTCAGCAGGAAGCTTCTTGAAATTGGATACGATTGGCTACCAAATTTCATCAGAACTACTGCTGTTGAGACAATACTTGGTACAAAGTCAGGGTCAACTGACAGAGAGATTGAGAAGGAAACAAGGGCTTCTCTGTAATGCAATTGCGCTTCAAAAAACATTCCTGCTAAAACGATTATGGATGAGCATTTAAAATAGATGCAAAACAGGTGGCCATGTAATGGAGCAGTTTTCCTACCTGTGATATGCCAAGTTCTGGGAGAATGGAATTCCATTAGCTTGGCTTTGTCAACACAAATTTTGGCATCCTGCCACAATCCAAGTCTTGTATATATAGCAGCCAAATCTTGCCACGCAGAGAGTTCCAAATTTCTTTCAATTACTGCCTACAAAGAAATTGGAAATCAGCAAACCTATCTCAAAAGGTGAATGTTTAACTCTCACTTGGAGAATGTTTAGGAGCACTTGAGAAAGAAGCAGTTCATACAGTGAAAGATATAATATGAATTAAAAGACACTCGAAAGTAAGGTATATTATACCAATCTGTAGACCTCTCCATGTGATCAAGAGGAGTAATAGAATAGCAACGAGAACAGATACCCATTTCCATAGTGTTACAGTTGGCAAAAGATGAGGTGGTTATCCAAATATTATTGGTAATAACCAATAAAAACAATTAATGTTCCTTAGAAATGTCAATATCTAATATCAGAGCTGATATTATGTACATTCATCATTGCAGATCAGGGTGGAGGACTAACTCAGAAGTACCTGAGACTTGTATATTCGTGCTTGATCAGAACTCTTCGCTTGGAGATCTCTATGAGCTTGAATTAGAGAAAGCAAAATCCTATATGTTTCTATTGCTTGCTTGGGATGCTCCTGAGCAATCTGAAGCACTGCTTTCAATCTAAGAAGTTCAAATTGATCCATCCTCCCTGCTTCATCCAATGCAAACCCAACAACTTTTTCAGCATCTCTGAACCGCTGCTGTGCAGAAACTACAAGAGCTAACAGCCTCCAACCTTTCACCGAGTTTCCAGCCACCATTTCAGCATACATCATCGCATTATTCAAAGCTGCATCAAGATTTCTTTGCACTGTGTTTTCCAGACCAAGATTAAACAGCACCTCTGGATCCTCTTTACTATTTAGGGCAGCATTGTTTAAAAATCTCAGAGACTCTTTCTGCAAAATACTCCTTTCCGAATCAGACAATGAAATCCTTGCCGCATTTCCATAACAAACACCAAGGAACTTATGGGCTTGATCAATAAAATGTCGGCCCTGATGATCAGCATAATTAATCACCTTACGAGCAAAATCAATGCCCTGATGAGCATGTTTGGGATCTTGGGAACACAACTTTGCTCCCAACAGGAATGAAGGGACATGAGGCTTATGCTTTGATTCTGAGGAACCTGAAACCTGTTGCAAGAGGTTCAAAGCTACTTCATTATGACCTCCTGCACTGTAACAAAGAGCAAGAAGGTACCATCTCTTTGCTCTGGTGTATACACCTGGGCGGGCCTGCTCCACATGTTCTGCTAACAGCTCATATTGCCCAGTAACTGAGAGTGCATAAATGAGAAGATCCATGATTTCTTCATCCTTCTTGATTTCCCCTTCGGCCACCTTACTCATGAGTACTAACAACAAAAGAATTGCTTCCTCAATATTACTTTGTGGGGTAACTGGACCATATACTTGCAAAGGGGGAGGAATCTTTGCTTCAACAGCACCATAAAGTAACATAGAAGCTAAATTCTTTTGTATTTCAGCCAATCTTTGTGGAGACAAATTCCAAGGTTTGACCAGAGCTTGCCGGTATGCGGTAATAGCTTCATCAAGCAAACCTGCTTCTTTCCACAGAATTGGCAATAACAAAAGTGCTTTATGAAACATCTCCTCCAATTTACAGTCCTCACTAATCCCCTCAGTTATACCATTTGGAAGTGCCGATTCAACTACATCCAAGATAATTCTGCACTCCTTTGCCGCCTCTAACATACATAACATGGCATAAATATCAAAATTCAATTTTGTGAAAGCAAAAATGAACAAGCAAAGCTACGTATCTGTCAGTCATTTTGGAAAAAATAGCTAACAAATTCCGTAATTCCCAAATTTGTACCTCTGTAACGCCCAAGTTCCTTGAGGGATTTCGCTTTAAGTAAGATTGCTTCAAGAAGTAGACTCACCGAATGCATAGACATGACACTCTGAGGTACTATATCAGCTTTGGAACGTAGCTTTCTAGGCCTAGTTCTTTCAATGATTGCCTTGATCATTTTCTGAGTTAAACCTTTAATGTCAATACCTTGAAATACCTGAAGAGAAGCATCAAAGTTGCCTTTCTGGTATTCAAGTCTCCCAAGCAATGCCCTCGCTTCCTGTATCTCATTTTAAGCATATAGACAATTGAACTGAAAATTTTCATTTGCAAACTGAACAACTAAGAATCTGAAAAGTGGGGATCAAACCACCTCATAATTCAATGACAGAGCTTCCTTGAGAGTGGATTCAGCTTCATCCACTCGAATATCCTCAAGTTTAGCCTCCCATTCACCAGTGGCCCTGGACGAAATGCCACTGGCGGAGAAATCCCTTGTGGCCAGTGACTCCGGCGACTGCGGTGGCTCCTCAAATTTAAATTGTTCCCCTGAACAAGCGCACAACATCTCTTCTACAACAAATCACCAACAAAACTCGGATCTACTTCAGAGGAGTAGTGAGTGAGACAATGTCAAAATCTGCAACTCATTTTTCTTCTTCATCAGCGTATACCTGGAAATGGACAATATCAAAATATAAATCAAATCGCCACAAGATTTATGGGGGAAAAAAAAAAAAACAGTCAAGAACAAGTAGATACTATTAAGATTTGGCACCTAAATCTATCAGTAAATAGTTTCCACGATGTTTCTCACACAAATTATCTGAAGTCATAGCACATTGCAAAACGTATGAAGCTAAAAATTTACTCCTAATTATGGTATGAGCTATAAAAACACCATCCCTTAACATTGTTTGATCAGCATACAACAGCTGATGGAACGACCGGAATGACCCAATAGAAGAAGCTAACCTTGGAAAATAGAGAATGCCATAAGAAGTTAGAAGTGAATAAGGAAAATACTAAAAACAAAGAGCAAAGCTGAAAGGACAAAGAGATGTTTGGGAATGGACGATTAAGAAGAAGACAAGTTGCATTGATAGAAACAGAACAAAAAATTTCTGGGAGACGAAGAAGAAAACGAGACAAAACTAAGACAACAGTGCAGAGCTTTGGGCTTACCAAAAGAAAGGAAGGAACAAAACCGGGCAGTGCTGTGTTTGGCCTTTGGAGGCCATGTGAGATGAAAGCTACTTCTCGTTCTCCATTTACTTTTTCTTGGTTCAGTGAACAAAGAAAACAACTAACTAGAAGTAGGTGGTGACTAAATAAAGTATAAACAAAAACAACACTGTGGATTTACAATGACTAGAGCCCTAACTTCTGATGGTGATGGGTGAGGTATGGGCAAGGGGGCATATAATATTTCTATATTATATTATAGAGAGGAAAGAAAGACGGTTGGTTGCAGCCTTGCATTTGGAGCTCTGACTCTCATCTGGTTTGAATTGAACACAGTAAGCCATATCATCCAATCCTGCTTGCTACTTTCTTTGGCTTTTATTAAGCGTCAGCTAATTTCATTTACTGGGGAAAACGATACTTCGTAATCATATGGTTTCTTGTTTTCTAACAAAATGATCAAGCAGCTTTATTAGTGGTAGGTCTCATTTCCCTTTCCAAGGCCCTAGATCATTGAAACGCTAAGTTAAGTAGAGTTCTTTAATAGCCAGCCTTACGCTTAATTAGCAGAAACAATTCTTGCTTAACTTCAAGTGCACATAAAAGTACACATCCTTTGGGCCAATGCTAATCATTATGCATGTGTTGAATTTAGTGGTCCAACAACATGGAATTCTAGTTGTTCCATTACGAATAGAAGGGAAACAAAGAAGAAACATGTGAATGAGGATCATAAAATGCAGTCAAGAGACTATAAGGAGGGAATGAAGCTAATGGGCTAATTACTCTACTCTACGCATTTCAACATTTGGGTTTAAAGTCGAATGGCGGTGGTGCAGCAAAAATTTTGGTGGAGCCCAAGTGTCTCTGAGATTACTCAAACATGATTTAGCGGGAGACTCCTAGCCGTACAAATGTGTTCGCTTTTTCCGCTCTTTCCAAGAACCTTTGCCTTGCCTGCTCCCATGTCTGGTCGGACTCAGCTTCTTTTTTTCTCTCTTTAACATAAAGTCACTTTGCTATTTGAAATACAAAAGTACAATGCCTTGTGCAGTAAATTAGATTATGAAAATGAGGTTATTGGTCTGTCTACTCTCACAGTTAAAATAGTAATAAGTTGACTACTGCATGCATGCATGTGATAAGAAAGCACGAGCTTGGCCTTCGGTAGGGTTTTGAACTGAATCATTGGAATTATTACGAGGTAATTAAATAAAATTACATTGGGGAAGACACCAAAGTAGAGACAGAAGATGCAGATGTAGTCCACAAAATAACAAAGAAATCACGTGTGCACACGTATATTCATCATACATATTTGAGGGACCAAATCTTCGGTACTCTTTTTCCTATGGCCAGATGCTCTGAGTAACATCCAACCATTCAATAATTAAGAGAATAAATAAATAAATGGATGGGATCTTGTTAGAACAGAGGACATAGAGAAAAAGGGTATAGAAGATTTTAAACCCTTCAAGGGCACCTTAAATCTTTTGTTTCAGTTACTCTATTTCATTAAATCTCATCCATATATTTATGTAGGGTCTACATAAATTTGTGGATGAAATTTAATGAAACATAATAACAATATCATAACCGAAACAGAAAATCTGATCCCCTTCGAGAGAGCCCCACTACTCTGCTTCTTTCTAATTCACATCACATATCTCATCTTCAAAACCATCAATCTTGATTTTCCCTGTAATGCAATTTCATTTTAGGGCTTATAATTTTAATTCAAAATGGTATTATTCCAATTTCCACTTCTCATACAATTATAAATAAAATTTACAATAATTCATCAATTCTTCAAATATTCAATTTATTAACCTTATTTTAATAATTGAAATTGCACCAATAATAACTATACCTGAATTTTAATATTCATGATGCCAAAATCAGCCATTTTGGAATATGAAGAAGTTCATATAGCAAAAGAAAAGGCCTTTAATTACCACAATTGAGCCTACTACATTGATAGATAGATCGAATTTGTTGACTGTCTTCCCTTGCACTTTTAACGTAAAATTTTTAATAGAATAAAATAGTTATAATGAAATAGAATATAAATAGATGTAATATTAAAAAATTATTTTTTGAAAGGGATGAAAGAGTTCATAATATAATATAGTCAAATGTTATTTAGAAGAAGGGTCCATAATGTAATATATTGAAATATTGTTTATCATTTTATATTTCATTCCAGACCTCTAAGTCGGATGTAACTTATTGTTACTGTTTAGAATAAAATATGATGTAATGTGAAACATTCTCCTTCCGTCTTATTCTATTCTATTTTATTATAAACTCTTCCTTCAAATAATGAAATAATATTACATTTTATTTAATTCCATTAATAATGTCAATTCATCTGATTGCTTTATAGATACAAACGCTTGTGACAACATTTGTACTTCATATGAATTTTGACGGCAGGCCTCCCATTTGGAGCGAGGTGAACCATCGTTCACTAAGGAGGACTTCCCTTCTCTCTACTGAGAATCCCTCTCAATCAAGATTGGAGGCAACAACACAGAGTTGCGCCCTAATGGAGGAGGAACTCTGGCAGAGATTCGTCCTGTGGGTGATTGGAGAAAGATGTTTCCGAAGATTCAACGCGCCTTGAAGCATTATTCAAATGTGTTTCAAGAAGGTGTCGTCACTCCCCCATTGGAGCTCCTTCAAGCTGGTGCGAAGGCTTGGTCTTCAGCACTTATGGATTTCTTCTGGTCTAAACGCCCTATGTTTCCAGTTGTTAATGCATGGGCAAGAGCACGGTGGAGTAAACAGGAGCTAGAGAAAGTGATGTTAATTGAAGATGGGACTTTTCTTTTCAAGTTTTCTGTTGCTTCCAATCTTGATGAACTAGTTGAAATGGGTCCAGGGCATATTGGTGAATAACCAATGTTCTTGCAAAAATGGAGGCCGGGTATGGAGTTGGATAGAGGCAAAAACACAGCTCTTCCATTGTGGGTTCAATTCCACAACAT
>JAOQMS010000006.1:5389597-5401361 GCA_027563885.1 Erythroxylum longipes | reverse complement strand
ATTAATTAAGTAATAATAATAATTTAATTAATTATATTGTAATTATTTCATCGTAATTAAAAAATTACAAATACACTCAAAATAAATATTGATACAATTATAAAATAATCAATGAATTATATATTTCCAATCATATTACACTGCAGGGGCATTTTTGTCATTGATACTGTTTTATGTTCCGTCCACTGCAATTAAATATATTTCTGTCTTCAAGACGGAGACAATTTTTTCTGTTTTGTCCACCACAACTAAATGTTTCACTGTCTTCAATTTTTGTTCTTTTTCGTCTCTAAATTTTCGTTTCGTTTTGTTTCTGCATATTGAAGATAGTAACCAAACGCAGCTTTAGGTTTGAGAGAGGGAGAACTCTTTTTAGGCCTCGGATTGGTATGCTCACGGGCCGTACATTGCCGAGAAGATTTAGAAGAAGAAAGAATAGCTTTTCGTTATTGCTGTTTTCTTTAGATAACTTGTAATAAAAAGAGAACCAAATCGAATGGAATAAAAAGTGCCAGTGTTCAAGTTCTGGAGCACAGAGTAACTCGCCACTATCCTGCTTTGTCGAGGCCAAAAATGCCTTAAAATCCCGGGTGGAGTCCAACCAGGTCACTGACCTTGTACTCCCAAACTACAAGGACATTGTCCTCGCTCACAGAGGCTCGATTAACTCTACCAGGTGTAATTTCCCACTTTCTCTAATTGCCCATCAAACCTGTGCCTTTCGGGGTTTAGTGGTGCTAATTGATCAATTTCTGGTTGGGAAGTCATGTCTATTGAATGTTTGAGCTTAAAGTTTGAGGCTCTGGGGATTTAGAGTTGAGGGGAAGTTTCTGGCGTGAAGTTAGTTTAGAGGAAACAATTGTTTTGATCAATTTCTGATCAAAGGTGTCTGGCTTTTGATTGTTTTTCAGCTTAAAGTTATGAGTATTTATTCTGAAATTGAATTTTGGACCTGCATATATCTATGTATGTGTCTATATACATCAATAAGTAGAATGCAAGTATAAGAATCATATATCATATCCACGTTCAGATGTGAAGTGAACTACTTTTCGGATAAAAGTATAAAGGATAAGCTATTTCCACCAGATCAGAAGGCGTTACGACAGTCAAATGGTCAACTTTTGATTACTGATGCATATGATGGTGCCACACGTTTTTGGGACATGGATGCTTTTTTGTTTTGGACCAGACTCATACACAGCTTGTACTTTTGCACGGAGAGTCATGAATAAGGTTCCTTCTTTCATCAGAGGATTTCATTTGCTTTCATCAGCCCGCGGCTCTGTATGCTCCCCAAAAGAAACCTGCTCATGCAAATGGAATCAAGCCGTCATCTCTTGGTCCAAGTCCATCAAAGGGATCTGTTAAGCAGAGATTACATCCATGTTTATTATATTATCTTGTCAAGATCGCTTTGGTGCTGTGATTAGCTTTAAAACAACTCAAGATGATTCATAATACGTGTTACTGAAGCAACCAACTTCATAAGCCTTTCTATTTTCCTTGTAACCGTTATTCTTTCTATATTTTTGTGACATGGCTTCTGCATGCACCTTTATATTTCCGGGATCAGATTCAAGAGTAAGGTTTGAACTTTGCAAACTAACAAGGTCATTCAGTTGGCGACAACTCATTCATGAAATCTGTTAAGACTTGGGTCCTTTCTTCAAGATCTACATTGCTTCTTCACTTTATATTAAGGAGTGGTGTGTAGAAGTACAGTTTAACCTCCAAATGCTTCAGGCTTTTGACATGTCATCTGGTCATTCACTACATTACGTTGCCATGACGGGTGTAAACAGTTGCTGGTCAAGATTAGGTTGGATTCTATTCCCATGTGATTTTCATAAATTGACAGGTTACTCTAGGTGTGTTTTTTTATGAGTTTGAGGCATTTTCATTGCTTGAACTTTTGTTTATTTTGAGTTTTAAAACCTTTGTTATTTTTCATGGAAGTCAAAGATTGTGACTAATTCTTTTATCTTGATTGATTTTGTTGCAGTCATTCAAACAAGACGCTATGGTCTTAAAACTCTTAGCCTTAGCAGCTATTGTTAATTCACTTCTGCAGGATCTGTTCTCTGGCTGCCACGACCGGCAAACCCTAGTGTGGCCTAAAGATGTGGACGTACTCTCCTGATTTCCTTTTTTAACGTTTATGACTACTTACTCTCTAATGTCTAGCAGTAGCAAGTGGCTGCTATATTATAAGAATGTTGATGTTGCCTGCAGGATGCAGAGTCAACGGAGGATCAAGATAATTGGAGTGATTGAGACATCTGGGGCTGCTTTTATTACCTAATACTAAATCGACCTTTCCTTTACCTATTATAATGAAGCATTACATTGTGTAAACGTAAGTTGCTTCCATTGTACCAAGACTCACTACGATATATCTATAAATATAGCATGTGTTTCCAAGTCTGCAACTTGATGACGGCTACACTTTTTCTTTTTACTGCAATTAGATGGCTTCTTCTGTTATGCCAACAGATACAATAAATGTAAAACGTTGATAGATGAAAGAGATTTGCATTTATTACATAGACTAAATTAAGTTGACATTTATAATGATAGTTGATAATTAACAACATGGGTACATGGGGACTTACTGACTTTGTAAGAACAAAAGCCCACTTGCCTACCAAGCCCGGAAATTGTATGTCAAACACGTGATTAGGGCACTGAGAGCCCCGAAGTCCGAAGTCAATTTGTTGGTTTCGCTGATTCGCTACTATCAATCGCAATCATTAAGATAAGATTTAAATGCGTTTGCATGGTTAACTGGTAGCAGATTATTGTCCCCTGCGCTATCCCAGCTGCAGAAGATTGCTTTCTGTTTCTTGAAGGAAAGCAATGTTTCAGTTCAAAGGCCAAGCGATCAAAGCTCATAACTTGGCATCTCAATTACAAATCAGAGATCGACCCATGATTAGAAACAGCTTGCAATCTCCGTCCACCTCGCCAGCAATGGATCCCGGAATCTGGAGCCGGTTGCCGGAGGAATTACTTGAACATATACTGTCTTTTTTGCCTCTGAAGTCGTTTTTAACTCTGAGATCAACTTGTAAGCACTTCAATTCTCTGCCTTTTTCTCCCCCTTTCGTTTCCAAACACTCCTCTGCTACTTGCCCTTTCTCTTCTTTCCTTCTGCTCTCGCATCCTCAGTTTTGCAAGCGCGTGCCTTTGTATGATTCAACTCTTGGAAGATGGCGTAATTGTGCTCTATCGCTCTCTCTTTTGCCATCATATAGTATAGCTGGTTCTTCCTCTGTTTGTCTTCTCTCGTCTTCTAATGGGCTGTTTTGCTTTTCTCTTCCTGGTTCAAGTTCATTTCTTGTTTGCAATCTCCTGGCAAAGTCCTCGCGGGTCATTGAGTTCCCGAGTTATCCTTTCTCTTTTGAATGTTTCACTTTTGTTTCGTTGCCATTTGGGTACATAATTTTCATGCAATGTTCCGCGTTTGCCTCCATTTCTACCTTTATTTACGACTCAAGACTCCATCTTTGGCAAAAGTTTGATGGTTTTGAACCAATTCTGACTGGCAATAGCCATCAAGAAGGTGTATTTGTGAATGGTTCCTTTTTCTTCACTACCCAGGAGCCATTTTCCGTGGCATGTTTTTGCTTGGAGACTGGAAAGTGGGAGAGATTGAACAGTGACTTGCCAAGGAATCTAACTTTTGCGAGATTGGTCAGTGATGGTGGGCTGAAGCGGTATTTGGTTGGCGGAATAGGGGCAAATGGGATTTCGAAGAGCATTAAATTGTGGGAATTGGTTGAAGGTGGAAATTGGATTGAAATCGAAAGTTTGCCTGAGGTGATGTGCAGGAAATTTGTGTCAGTTTCTTACCATAATTATGACCATGTCAATTGCTTCTGGCATCAAGGTACGATATGTATTTGCTGCTACACATGGCCAGAGATATTATATTATAAGGTGTCAAGAAGGACTTGGCATTGGCTGCGTAAATGTCCTTCATTACCAGACAAGTGGAGTTGTGGTTTCAGGTGGTTTTCTTTTGTTCCTGATCTATACGCTTTTGTTTGAGGGATTCTCTTTATCTCGTGTTTCAATGTCCATGTCTGATATCTTGGCTCCGTTCTCTTGGAATTTTGCTATTGTTGTTCACCACCATCGTCAGAGTGTTATGGCTCTAGTATGTTAGAGCAAGACTTACGTTAGTGACAACTGGTGTGCTTGGATTGTATCATAACTTAAGGGTTTCGTTTTTGGATTGCTGTTATTGAATGATAGGGGTCTTGTTTTTGGATTGCCGTTATTAAATAATAAATATCAAGGAGTTGGCTTTTTCTTGTGTTTTTGGTTTAAGTTAAGTAATTTTGGATTTTTTAAGCAAATACAATAATATATTTAGTTGTTAACAATAATTAAATTTGTATTATTAATAATAGTATATATTCGAGTACATGAGGAATCCTGTACTCGAATAATCTTGCGAGTCTTTGCCCTTGTCTTGTTGAAAGTTGCATACGAATGACTGTCGCTTGTCTCCACAATTCTTGAATTGTAAAACTGCGATGGATTTTCCAGCACAAATTGTGTTAGGGATTTATGATCAAACTTGCACGTCTAGGTAAGCATATATTCAAACCACGCATCCAAATGAGTCGCCATTTTATTGGATGAGGAATTGCAGCCAGGGTTGGAAATTTCAAAAGGTAGAATCGCCTAGATATTTGAAGTATGAGTCAAGAATATATTGGTCTTGACCGAATTACCACGACATCAGATTCCTCATTCTTCCATTCATTTCCCAGTCTAAGACTTAATCAACTAAACCCTTATCAATCGCATGCGTAGCTTTCGAAGAGTCAAGTTCAAGGCAATCAATCGTATTAGAGACTCCGCGACTATGGAGTGGTTAAGTGTATCCACTCATAGAAAATACGTATTCTATCAACATATTCGTATTTTTTCCGTGGTTGACAACGAATCTTGAATTTGAAGCATATTTGGTGTGTGCTAAAGTTGACTTGTTCTTCAAAGAAATGGAGAAGAAAACTAAAATACACTCCTTTCTTAGAAAAATAATAGAAGCGTGCTACAATCCATGCAGTCATTGCCTGCCTCCAGGCATTTATTAAAAAGGGGCTCCCCTCGTCAAAGGAGTGACTTAGTCTGCAAAATAGACAATGTTTCTGTGGTTGGGTTAGGTTTCAAATGGTTCGACTTTGAGTCGATCAGAAACTGGAAGTTCCAACAAAGACGACATGCTGTAATTACTACAAAGTATAGATATAAGAAATGGTCAAACAGGTTCCTTAAGAGCCATTCTTATATATAATGTAATCGCATTCATTTAATAATTTGCCATTACAAAATGAAACATTTGCATTTTACATCTTTCATTAGTTATTTATGTTTTATGGGCCTATGCTGTTTGTAATTCATTCACTAGATGATCTCGAGTTGGGTGGCTTACAACATTAGCCAACCCAAATAAAGCCAACTCGAAAGATCTTGCAGGTTTAATTTGTTGGCAAATTAAAGTTGGATTCGATATTACACATACCAGAAAAATTATAAATTTCTTTCATTTGATTTTTCAAAAATCAATATTACTTAAATTTTATAACATGATTATCACATAAAATATAATAAAGTATGAATCATAAATTTATATTTTATTGTACAACTTGATTCATTTTTTGTTGTTTCTTTTAAATCTTTCTTAAAACTAGTTCATTGCGACTGTTATATTCGCATATGTATATCACTATATTGCCTCTATTAATATCTAAATAAATGCATTAATAGAACTCTACAAGTAAGGTAGAGAGGGAAATTTATAATAGAGTTTGATTTTTTTAATAATTTAATTAAAATAAAATTTTAGTTTCAGTTAAATTTTAATTAGATTACAATTAATTATAATAAAATGCTAATTGAGTGCAAATAAATTTTATTGTCTTATATAGATGCTTATTTATTAAATATCCATATGTAATCCTAAAGTTTTTCGAACTTTACAATCAAGCTCAATTTGATTAAAATATTTTTCTCTCTTTAATCATTTTTTATGTGTGACTTATTAAGTTCCTAATTATGTTAGCAATATATGTAAATTATAAACCAAAATGATGTTTAAGACTAGATAAATTAAACTCTTTTAATTTATTTTTAATTCTCTAATTAAAAAACTTACATTGATTAAGATTGACATTTAACAATTTATCATGATTCCCAAATATTAGAAATGTCAAAATGATTTTAACTAACCTTTTCGAACATGATTTTTCGTATAATTTATTCTTTTCATCATATACTATTCTAGTTAGACATAAAGCATGAAATTAATGTTTATATTATTTGAATCCAATCATATTAGTTCTTCTTCATTAGCAATTGATGCAATTAATGATATTTGAAAATTGTTTTCAAAGTATCATTCTACCTTGGTTAAGAATTTTCCAAATTAATAAAAATTGAGAACAATATAACACTTTCCCTAATCATTTTAGGGTGATAAATTATATATTGATTATTCAATTACCTCCATATAACTCAAGTTGTATCCGGTGATTACCGATTAAGCTATCATTGACTAAAATAAGTCATGAACAGTATCAAAACACAGTAATCCCTATATGAGATACTTTGGAAATTCAAAATCAAAAGATCACTTATATAATCATCACAATGAGAATATCTATAGACCTATAAATAACATTCCAAATAGAATTTTGATATGGAGTCAGTTCAGTGAACTTATTCTCTAATAAGAGCTCATATGTTTATTTAAGCATATTTATCTCATGGACTTTATTATATAAATCTCAATATGTATAAGATAAAGAATATCTTTAAACAATTATGTCACTAAAATTGCAATTAATTGATTGGTTGTAAGGCATATATCAACAATGTCCTATTTATACTAGGTCAATTGTTTAAGTATCTTATACTATATCATCATATGATGATTATATTACTGGTAAGATAATGGTTTAGTAAGACAATTATACAAGATTCTCTTTAGTGAGTACTTACTTAAATTTTATAACTTTCATCTTAATTTTTATTATAATTAAGAGAAATTACCTAAATATTTATTTGGATCTTCGATGAGATCTTTGATCCTTTTGCATAACCCATGGCTTTAATGTTCCACAGTACATTACCATTTAAACAATGCAAGAAACTATATCAAATTCATTAAAGAACTTATTGATCCAAGTAATCATTTTCAATAAATAAAAAAATTATCGTTGGTTTATTATCAATTAATGCTACATTAGAATCTTTGCAACTTCAAAATAAAGTTATTTTAAGTCAGATATACCTTAACTATGATTTATTTCTAAAGTTAATAGACATATAGACTTAAACTCAAATATCAACTCATAATAGAATAATAGATATCTTAAAACTTCTTAAGTATTAGATATCTCAAATATTAAATACCTTTAGTACATTATCTATGTATTTGGACTAGAATAGGTAAATAACTTCTGTATTTATCTCTATAAATCTAATTCCTATAATTAAGTTTTGATCTTTTCATATCCAATAAAAATAGGTCCTATAATATTATATCTTCGTTAATTGAAAATGTGAATTCTTATCCTCTCTATAAGCAATATATTTCTACAAGCTCCTACTGAAGAGAGCAACTGTACTCCCACTAACTTTCTTATAAATATGATAAATCCATAATCATTTGCAAGATAAACTATTTGAATTTATGAATCTTTCAATATCTTGTAAGCTTTTCACTATACATCAAATATATTAATAAAGGCAATAATTCCATTTGGATCTATCAAAAGATTTGAAAATTTTCAAATTCCATCTTGCTCCCAGTACTTATCTTGAGGACCATTCTCCTATAAGTGTTCATTGAAACAAATATTTTGTTCATTGGAGTCTGTAAGATTATATCCAACCTTTTTGGATATCTCATAACTTTCTATTATTTAATATAGTTCTAAACTTAGTGGATAATATATGCTTCAACTAAGCATCATATTACAAAATCATTAACTTTAACTCTTTCAAAGCCTTACCATTTCATTTATAATTTGAAACCTTGTTAATTTTTAATTGAACTATTGAAAGTAAGTTGTTGTACTAAGTTTTGTTTTAAAAGAAATAAATATTTCATTATAAAATATCTCATATTGTATTTTTTCATATACAAATCTGTATTGTTATGGGATTTAGTTATGGAGGTATTTACCATAAAATCCCATTCTTTATAGATAAATAATTTAAATCTCACATCAATCTCATCGAAGTGCTTCAACATTTTCAATGCTTAACTTCTACTTATACTTAAATACTTTAAACTTTTTAAATTTTAAATCAATATTTCATTCAATACAATGATTATATCACATAAAGTCATTAGTCAATATAATAAAAAATAAGTATTCATCCTTTTATAAATTGTTATTACACCCAACAAATCATATGTATAAAATTTAACAATTTAATACCACCAACATTTTTTCACCAAAGGTTGATTTGATTTTTGTTTAACTTAATAAGTTTCAAAAGTTTCATTCAATTCATAATTAAATTATACACATATCCTACTATGAAACTTTATGATTCTCATTATGTTGATTGAAGAAAATTGTTATAAAAGGATAATCTTAGTTATCTAACTTTTCATTTTTTTGCCACTTATGCAAGCATAAGTTTCCTTTGATTTAATTACTACAAACTATTTGTATAAACTTGGATCGATTACTGTTACCTATCAACCTATTTCATATGATACCTTGAACATTATAGTAATGTTGAATCCAAATTTAGTACTACATACTCAAGATCATGAATTAGTAATATATATATATATATATATATAAAATCTTCATCATATTTCATATTGGTAAGAAAATCCTTGCAATATTTTTTCTTTTATTGATAAATATTATCATACTATAGTCATTGCATTTAATTGTAGTCCATGTTTATGCTTTTAGTAAGCTAAATTAAAAGTAATAGTTTCATCAAGGTATTATACATTTTAGCTTTACTTTATGCAACTCCTTGCATCATTCTATCATAGTGTTGATACACATCTTACATGTTGCCATTAAAGTTTATGACACATTAATCAACTTAGAATGTCATTATATTTTGTCATTGATATGATATTGATATATCTCAAAAATTTTGTCATCAAATCTTTAACAAACATTAATAGCAATGGTGCATAATGGATATATAATTTTCCTTTTTAACTTATCTATCTTCTCAAACAATAATTTAGTTCACTAAAATTTAGTAACCTATATCTAAGAAGTTTGATTCACTAAAACTTAGTATCAACTATACTAACAAAGTTAATTTCTACTTAGAACAAAATATAAATGCAAGAAAGTCAAGTAATTGGTTACATGTTATAACAACCAAATAAGATCATAATTTTAATAATATATTTGGTTACTCCTATTATTTTATTCAAGAATAACTCTCACTACTATTCAAAAACATTACTTTAATTCCTATAGTAGGCTGGTATCCCATTAAAATTTAGTTAATATTGAGTCACTCATCAAACTAACTAAACTTAAATTAGGTAAATAACATCCTTATCAATCACATTAATATTGAGTCACTCATCAAACTAACTAAACTTAAATTAGGTAAATAACATCCTTATCAATCACATTTCATGTGACTCTTAAATCCACTAGGTGATAAGTCTTGTTAAAATATTTCTTATATATTATTAATAACCTTGCCTCTAAACTTATATGATCATGAGTCATTCATCCAAATTATACAAATTTAGATAAGTAGGACCTATTAATTTAAGATAAAATATATTTAGGTTAAAGAGACATTGAGCCACTTAACAAGCCTTATAATAAACAAAACTCTTTTTTAGTTAAGTAGGACCCATTAATTAAGGATAAAATATATAGGGTTAAATAAGCCTTGAGTCACTCAATAAGCATTAAAATAGATAAAACTTTAATTTATGCTTAAATAATGGAAGGTAACAGTTATGTTCTTAACTCAACATTATCTACATTTAGAGATCTTTCAGGTTTGGATGTGAATTCTAGTAAGAGCCATTTTATTCTTGCTACTATTGCCAACATAATGGAGGATAGAATCTCCCAAGTCACTGGTATGAATAGGAAGCCTTCTCCTTTGACCTATTTGGGGCTGGCCATTACTACCAAAAGAATACAATTCTTTGAATGCTACCCCTTAGTTTAGAAAATACATAGAAGATAGGCTTGTATACAAATAAAGTGCTCTCATTTAGAGGGTGATTGCAACTCACCAAATTTATCTTGAATTCTCTTCACATTTATTGGTCATCTAACATGACTTTAACTAAAGGAGCCATCAATACTATTAACAAGCTAATTAGAAGGTTTCTTTAAGGGAATTTAAACTTGGACAGTCACTTTGCCAAGGTCAAATGGTCATAGGTATGTATGAGAAAAGAGGACAATGGTTTGGGATTGACCTCTATTGGAAACTTTAATAGAATAGTTTTGATAAAAAATCTTTAGAACATCTTATTGGATGGGAATTCTTTATGAATCAAATGGTTTCATAGCTTTATTCCTAAGGTTCTAACCTTTGGTCCATTATGATAAAATCCACATTTTCTTGGTCTTTGGCTCAACTTTTGAAATTAAAACCTATCTTAAAGCCTACGGTTCTTTTTGAGGTTGGAAATAAGGAGAAGGATTTTTTGTGGCATGGCAACTAGATAGGTTTACACCTCCTAACTAAAATTCCACAGGCTCTCGACTCATGAAATGGTTTTCACACAAACTCTAAGGTCAGTTCAATTATCATAGAGTTTCAATTGTCTATTCCCATATATTTGCAACATCTTGCTCCCAACTACCAACCAAACTTTGGAAGATAAGATATGTTCCATTATCTCAATCTACAAATTCAACATCTTAAATTCAAGGTATGGCAGAACCAAGACATCCCAAGGTTTAAGTCACTTATGCCTAGTCACTCCTTTCTTTTATGGCTTGCTACTCTAAATAAATTGAGTACATTAGATAAGATGTAGTTCATCCCTATTAATTTTACTTGTGTCCTCTATGAAAGGGAAGAAGAATCAATAAATTACTTGTTCTTCCTATTTCCTTTCTCGAAACTTATATGGGAGAGGGTCAGCAACTTTTTATGGTTTTTAATACTGGAATTGTCTTTATGGACACATTATATTAGCTTATAAAGTTGAAAGATACTCCTGATCACAGGAATCATTTTTACATCATCTCTTTTACCTCCACAATTAAGGAGATCTGGCAAGAGAGAAACCTAAGATTCTTCTAGAATATCTCATGATACAAAGATGAGGTTTTTTCCTCATTAATTTCTAGAATTAGGGAGAAGCTCCTCTATTTTAGGAGATGTGAGTTATTGCCCTAATCTAGCTATCTCATGGCAAATTGCTGAAGTTCTATACTAAAGCATGCAGTCACATGAAAGGGAAGATAGATTAACATATACAAAGGAAGATTGTACCTATTGGGGATGTTGAGACGACCCATATTGTTATGAAAAGATTAGCGTTGGACTTCCCCTCCATCCATCCTTCTGGAAGTCTAAATATATTTTTCAATATCTATTTGATGCGTGTGTTGTTGAGTTGCCTGCTGATTCTCACCTTTCATTCTCTAGTGACTCCCCTCTTAAGTGGCATTATATCCTTAATGTAACATCCCACTCCCGCAAAACCTGAACCCGATATCGACAGTGATATCCGAATCCGTGCCCCGCGAGGGTGGCGTGTCACATC
>JAOQMS010000006.1:5353994-5380496 GCA_027563885.1 Erythroxylum longipes | reverse complement strand
AAGGTGAGATAGTTAACATGTCATTTCTGACAGGCATGTACACGTGTATCTGATAGACACACGTGCATATGTCAGTTAGAAATGGGGTGTTACATACAATGGCTTTTTTTTTCAAAAAAACTGGGACATAGTGGGGGAAGAAGTTGTTAGAGCAGTGCTAGAGTTTTTCCAGGAAAAAAAACCATCCTAAAGGAGTGGAATAAGACATATACGTGTCTCGCCCCTAAACAAAGCAATACAATAAAGCTAGATCAGTATAGACCTATTGACTGCTACAATTTTCTGTACAAAATCATTACAAAAATTCCGACAAATAGATTGAGAACCAGCTTGGGGAAAATGATAGGCCCTGAGCAGAATGCCTTCTTGAAGGGGAGATTGGTGAGTACTAATATACTCTTATGCCAGGAATTAATGGAAGGTTATCATTCCAAAAGGAAGACGAGAAATTTTACCATCAAAATGGACATAGCCAGGGCTTATGATTCAGTTAACTGGGAGTTTCTATTCAATATCATAAAAGTTGCAGACTTCCCTGAATTGTTTAGAGAGTGGGTGGTGATATGTATCACTACTACCACTATAGCCATTTTGGTAAATAGGGAACCCGCTGAAATAGTAAAAGCTAGGAGAGGAATCAGGCAAGGGGATCCTCTATACCCTTACCTGTTTGTCATCTGTTTAAATGCCTTGACCACTCACCTTACAAGGATGATCTTAACACATACAAAATTCCAATGCCACTACAGATGCAAAGGTATGACACTAACTCACCTCGCATTTGCAGATGACTTGCTGCTGTTTAGAGGGGCTGAGGGAAACTCCATCAATTTATTATTGAAATCTATGGAGGAGTTTTAAGACATGTCAGGGATATGGAGTAACCCAATGAAGAGCAGCTACTATCTTTCTAGTAATTCCAACACCGTGAAAATGCACAAAGCAAGAGAAATGGGGTTGAGACAAAGAACATTACCTTTTAAGTATCTAGAAGTCCCAATATCATAATAAGACTAAGTGCAGCTAATTGCAAACCATTAGTGGAGTCCATACGTGGGAAAATTAACCAATGGAGCACAAGATTCCTCAGTTATGAAGGTAGGCTCCAACTCATATAGTCAATCCTCTGTAATATTACCATCTACTGGATAAGTCATATTTCAATACCTAAGAGCATACTCAAAGAGATAGATAGGAAACTTTAGGGGTTCCTTTGGAATGGATCGAATCAAGGAAAAAACGAAGCCAAAATAAGTTGGAGTAAAATATGTAGACCGAAGGAGCAGGTGACTTAGGATTATATTCTGAAAGGGTGATTAATAGAGCTTGTCTAGTAAAGAACCTATGATTATGCAGCAAAAAGGAGGACCTTTAGGTGAAATGGATATATAACGTATTCATTAAAAATGATAGCTTATGGACTCTGAAGGGTATGTCTGGAACTCTCAGGAAGATTTTGGGCATAAGGGAGTTGATGGAGAGCCTGATGTCCACAAAATTGGAGATGGTAACAGTACCCACTTTTGGTTTGACAACTAGCACTGTAAAGAACCTTTGTACAAAGTAATGGAAATCCAATACCTGAAACTTATGGTCCCCTCAGTTACCTAGATAAATAGGTTGATTAATAACAATAAATGGAATTGGCCATATCACAATTGTAGGGGATTAGAGATTATATTGACTCAAGCACAAAGATGCAATCAGATGGAACAGGATGACGTGTTGTGGATTTTAAATAAAGTTGACGTTAATTTTATAAGTTATCGTCTAATTTATGAAGTGGGAAAGATCTTGCGTACCAATAGGTCAGCAAAGCCTATTATAAAGTTCTTGTTTTTAAATCTAATGAGTCTTTAAGATGCACTAAATTAAATTTTAGTTGCATTAAATTAACTTAATTGTTAAAAGTATATGGGATAATTGATGTTTATGTCACACATAAGCTAGAGACTTCGATTTTTGTTCCAAAAGTTTGGGCTATTACTGAAGATGATGTTAAGCCTGATAGTAATGTTATGCTTGATGAAGAAAATGCCCAAAGTTTTTTTTTAAGATGCATATTTTGAAGATAATGATAATCATGAAGAATAAAGTTGTGTTGAAGATAATGATAACAATAACAAAAATTCAATTGACACTATTAGTTCATATGATGAAGATCATAATGAAGTTGTAGGAGGGAAAGAGGCGTTTAATGTGTTACTTCTAAATGATCACAATAGATGCTTCCCTAATAGTCAGGAGTACCCTAATGATTGTAATCATTACAATGGATACTGTGTATGGAATTTGTTGATGCCAAAGGATTAAAAAGACCTTATTGATTATTTAGTAGTAAAAAATTTAATGTCAAATGAGCTTTAGTGAATTAGAGTATGATGCATTAAAGGATGTCAGTGGGAGTTATATACATCATATGACAATAATGATAGGTGTTTCAAAATCAAAAGGGATCGAAACATACATATCTTACAATTACTAAGCCCAAAAATGGTATTTGTCAAGTTCTTGAGTAGACAGTTAAAAGAAAGAATTCTTGAAAAGTTTAGCTTAGCTATAACTAAGATGATTGAAGAATGTAAGGAAAAGTTGAATATATTCACATATTCAAGTATGCATAGGGCTGCTAAGAGGAAATTAAGGAAAGAGAGCACATTATATTATGCTAGTAAATATTCTAAACTCCAAAATTATATCCATGAGTTGAAAGCTCCAAATCTTGGCTCTATTCATGGAACGACGACTTTTAAGGAATCAAAAAACCTCATTGACGTAATTAAAAAAGGTATATATTTGTTTTACATTTATAAAAGCATGATAGAGACACTTCAGGCCAATAATTGAGATGGATTAATTTTTTTAAGATAGAATTTCAATGGCAATTAATTAGTGAAGTCAGAAGGGATGGAGATGGAGAAATGTATCCTATAATATGTGGCTATGGTAGAAAGGGAAAATATTGAATCGTGAAGTTGTTTCAAGAAACTCTAACCAATAACTTAAAATTAGAATATGGAGATGGTGTCACAAAGATAAATGATATCCAAAAGATAAAAGCAAATTTTATTATTTTCATTTCGATATAATATTACCTTATTTTTCTTAAATCTAGACTTATGTTGATTGACTTATGTATTTAGGGATTTATAAGAACTATTAAGGTCACACTACCAAATGCATATCCCAGAATACGTGATAGATATATTTATCATAATTGGCATGGACATTAAATTGAATAAAAATTTAAAAATAATATTAAGGGCATGTTTATAGCCAATATACGTTGAAGAATTTAATATAAAATTAAATAGAATGGGCAAAATTAAACTTAGGTGTGCTTTTGCTTTGCTTAAATATCCAAAGGAGACTTGGACTCGGTTATATTAGTCATTTGGACTAGGTCATAATAGTCATTTGAGTCAAAGTGTCTAGTGCTTATAATAGTATAAGTGAAGCTTTCACGAATTAATCGTACCAACTAGGGACAAAGATCTGTATGATAGGAACTATAGGGACCATAATTATAAAGAGACATGTAAAAAGAGGGTCTACATATGTGGATGGAATTCAAATATTGCACCTGTAGTTGTCAATGTAACAGAAGATGGTGTGGAATGGAAATGAAGCATATGAAGTTAGTAAAAGGGATGACAAGCATGTCAACAAATTAAAAAGAGACCATTATTGTAGCCATATAGAATGAGACCTATATAGTTATCCATGAAAACATGTTATTAGTGTTATTGATCATTTCGAACAAAAACGTAGGACATTTGTCAATGATTGCTAGAAGAAGAGAATTTTTTTTAAGTGTGTATGATTACAAGTAGATACATCTACTAGCCAAGAGAGATATATTAAAAAGGTCAAAAAATGTAAAAAGAGACTAAATGAACCAAAAAGAGTATTAAGAGAAAATAAGATGTCATAAAAGGGTTACATTCAGAAATATTGGAAATGTGGAGCTTCGAGACATAATACTAAAAGGTGCAAAGTAACAAAGTCTAACAAATAATCCATCAATGTAAATAACCTATAGTTTAGATATAATTTTAATTTAGATGTTGGTAAAGGTGTATAGGAGCAGCAGTAGGAATGCATACAATTCCAATTTTAATTTGATATGGTGTTAATAAAATGCAAATTATTGTTAAGCCTCGACTTTAATAACTTATACTAGAGAGTAACATCAATTAAGGGGCCAATAACTGGACAAGTATTAGTATGAGCAATAATAATAGAGACAGTCATAAGAAAGAATATATTGCTTTCTTTCACAAAAAAGTGATTATATGAAAAATGTTGCTTAAATTGACAGTAAACAAATCATAATCAGTAAACAAGCACTCATATCAAACTATTAGCTAATCAGGAATATATACCTAGTCAATAAAGTAGAATATATAAGTTTAATATGTACTTGCTTATATTCATTGTCTATGATAAATATATACACATATTATTTAACCATTGTTACATTTAGAGGTTGCTAGTTCTACGTATACATATAAAAGAAAATATAGACATGTTTAGATCTAAGATCTTTCATATTGTATTTTGAACCAAAAGGTATTAAATTCAACCACTAATCTAGCATCACTTCAAGATAATTACAAGCTACAAAGGTGAGAAATAATTAGGACACTCTACAACAAATGGGATAGCATCACTTGTGAGACCAATAGGCAACAATTTGAGAAAGGATACATCTCGATGATATTGTTACTAGTATTTATGAATATTTGTATGTCATGTATATAATTTGACTATATTTTGCATTTTGGGTTATTTTGTAAATTAGGTGAAGAAACATATGTTGTATTGTGTCACTAAAGATGATGTTTCTCTATAACTTATGCATCAATGAGGTTTAAACATGTTGTATAATGCCAAATGATGTCAATATGGCCATGATAGTCCATTTTGAATTTAACATCAATTTTCCTTTGATTATATTTCCTCTTTATCAATAGAAATGAAACTACTTCTTGTATGTTATGCTTATTGGAGCATACCTATTTGAAGATTAAGATATTATCCAATACATGTCTCATATGATTATATTATTCTATAGAGAATAATAGTCATTCAATACAAGAAAGTGGAGTAAAAAAATGTCCAAACTAAAACGACTAACATCAATCCTTCACAACTACATTCATACTAGTCAATTTTATAATAAGTCTAACAATCTGTGTATATTTTCTAACAACGTATAACATAATAAATTAAACAGAAATTATAATAAATCCTATAATCATATTCAGTAACATCAACCTTAATTCTTTCTTCTTTCTAAATAATAACCCACTTTCTTCCTTCATATTTTTTAGCTACTCATCTATTTTGTTAGTTTCGCTACATTTCTCCTTATTTTATCCTCATTTAATATGGATATTTCTTTACTTAACTTTTGAATAATGTAAACAACCTTCTTAGGAAATTGTGCATCATATCAATGGAAAAATCATAATTACTAACAGACAACAAGTACAACATTAAGTATATGGATATAACATTTTCAACCAACAATTTTTATTGAATTTTAAATTAATTTTATGGATATAACATTTTCAACCAACAATTTTTATTGAATTTTAAATTAATTATGCATCAAACACTTTTTGTGAAAAAATTCCAATTGAAGTGGAGGGTAATTATGTAGTTGGAACATCTAAAAAGTCTTCTTCTTGAAATATTTTAGCTTCATAAAATCTTTACAAAGCATCTATTCTATATAATCAAACCACTTTTTTAAATATTATTGGAAATGGATATGTTAGATGCTGCAAATACTACATAAAATTTTGTATAGCCAATTAGTTATATGTTCAAGTTATAGGAAATAACTCAAATAAGAAAAATGTCAAGCAATACCAAGTACATTCCTAAATATCCAAACTAGTAATTTCTATTTCATTTTTAAAATAACTTTTATGTCAATCAGCAAATTCAATCAAGTTTCTCCATTTCTTCATCAGCTAATTCAGGGACTAATCTTATCATTGACTTCAAACTTCATGGGTTAAAGTCAAAATACTCTATAAAAAGACCCCTCCTATCTTTAATTTCATTACAGACGAGGCAAATTGCAATAATAATGATGCCATATAAATCTTTAATGGGAGAGAACATTTTGTTTTAAAAGACCAGCACAATCATTAATCACTAATTGATTCTTGAACGTAGGGATTTCCAGTATCATTAGACGTGTTGGAATTTAACGAATTAACAGAGACTGTCAACAATGACAACAATGAAAATAAAGCCGCCGAACAAGAAGAGACAGAGACAGAGACAAACTTACGTGAAAGTAAAGAGTGTTCAAAGGACAGCATGGACAAGGATAGTTAGCCAATTTTAACAAGATCAAACAAAGGTTTAAATTTTTGTCAATGACATCGTTGGAGTTCTTTTAAAACACTCCCAAATATTAAACCTAAATTAAAATTTTGTCTAGACATTTGAGTGAAAATTGCCCTTTGAGCCAATAATTTAATATCATAAACTCAGTATAGATCGAACAGAAACATCCAAAAGGTTGGGCCAAACCAGTTTGTAATAAGAAGAAACCTCGTCCGTGTCCGATCAAAAAATAATAACCTTAAGCAGCATCTGTGTACTGTCAAAATTTATTCGACAAATTCATTTGAGAATGCGTCTATTTAAAATCAACAAAATTTGAGGGTAAAATCTGGATGAACCATCGCTGTAAAAGAAAAAACTCGTAACTATTAAGGCTTCAAAGAGAGTGCCATCCCAAATTTGGGTGTCTTCTGCAAATCTTTGGTGTCGAAAGCACCTGAAACTGTCAGGAATGACTTGGGCCTTAGTTCATGCTGCAGAAGAGCACCCAGACTTCCATGATTGTTGAGCTTTGCCTTCAGCACTGTCTGAGGATCAACTATATAAGAACATCCAACTGTCAGTGTGTTCTCATTGGTGGAGAATCTGCGGCTGATGTCTCCTACCACAGCACCCCCCCTCAGCTGGTTCAAATGATGCAAATAGGACACTCTTATGGAGTCCCCTTTGTCAGCCCTACAAGGAAATCAGAAAGGGAAAGACATTATTGCCATGTTTACAAAGTCATCCGTCTTTTCCACTTCATTCTTCTGCAATGCTACATGCAATTATGCTGCTTGCTCAAGCACAAACTAAAGGCTCAACATCTGAAAATAACAATCAAATAAGAAATGCTAAAAATATAGATATCAGACTTTGTCCAGGGCGGATAATCCTTAATCCCTTAAGTTCTCAACTATTCAGCATTTCAATATATGGTTCTCTTTAATGCCTCCCTCTTTCGTTTATCTGTAGTAACTATATACGTATCTTTTTGTCAACAAATTCATTTGCTGGTTAGATTCTTTTCCTCAACCAATTCCTTTGCTGGTTAGCTCCTAATGCAGATGAGACTAAAGTGACTTACAGAATCACCGAAGCGCTGGAATCTGGTTTTGTCAAGCCAACGCCAGTGTTATATTTCATAAATTCTCCAGAAGCTGTCATATAGGTTGCCTCTGCACCAAAAGCAATGCCAGGAGTGCCAATGGCTGCCGACAGATCAAGAGCAGGAGATTTGTTCAGACCAACAGCTGCAGTGAAACTAGCATGTTCATGGAAATACTGCAGCTCCAACTGTGATAAAAATAATCCAGCAAGCTGTGAGGATCAAGTTTTTGGAAAGGATCCATGACAAATTTAAAACAGAAACAAACTTAGAACCTTTCCAGAGTTATAATCAGGCAGCTTTATAGAAGCAACAGCTTTTGTGGATGTTGGGAAATCAGTAATGGTGAGGGTAGTTAATATCTGCTCCATACAAGTATAGTTAGAAACAATGAGAAGCAAAGCTTGACTATGGAAACAAAAAAATCTGTGTGAGTAAGTACATTTGATTCTGTATCAAGTTTGACATCAAATAAAGCTTTCTTGTGTTTGAATTGTGCTGTCACATCCCCCGAAGATAGACTTCCTTTCTTGACCAAATTTGAACTCAGGGCCTGTAAGAGAAGATATAAAATGTTACTTCCTTTCTTGACCAAATTTGAACTCAGGGCCTGTAAGAGAAGATATAAAATGTTTTTCAACTCATATGGAGGTGTAAAATTCAGGCCCTAAACACAAAAGGACATATATCATGGAACTGAATGTAGACACTTGATTAGAACAGGAATTATATTGTATCTACCATTAGAAGTTTCATGCGACCATTAGAATGTACAAAGATGAGTTCAAAGCATATTTCTCAGAAGGAGAAATTGACCATTACCCTTTCCAACAGTATAATTTATGAAAACCAACTAACCAAAAGCTAACTTGGGAAGTCAGGATTCAACGAGCAGACAGCACATCTTCTCTCAAGAACCCTAAATTATAAGAAAAGTATTCTCAAGATGAATTACTGTAAAAATGTTAAAAAGACAAGAACCACTAATAACAGAGAAAGACAATGGGAGACATTGGTAATTTTGATGAAAAGTAAAGAGCTCAAAAATATAACCCGATCTGATAAATAAGAACATCTAATCGGGGCAACAAAACATCCATATGGTGGTTATTCAAATGTAAAAACCTCAAAATGGGTATCCAAAACCAAACTTAGCAATACCCACTTAGCTCTTTGTCCGTGTGTGAGTGTCAAACCAATGAATGCAAATGTCAATGAGAACAGGCAAAGCCATACGATACCAAAAGCATCAGCAAGACAACAGTAGTACCAGAAAACAGACACGAAACAAAGAGTAAAGCTTGGTCTTACTCAAAAGAAACAGATTACACAAGCTGGATCCAAGCAAAGAACAGAGTCAGCAATGAACTGCCATGCCAAGGAGAAGAAAAAGCCAGAAGCCTACAAGGAAACAAAGGAGTAAAAAGGGGATTACAGTTACGAACCACTCCAGATTCGCTTAAAGTCGAGATTGTTATCTTCTGGTCGGAGATGTAGTCCTTAGTGAGCGAATCTGTGGAACAATAAAGGGGATTCGGTCAGCAAATATGTTCAACAGGGAGATAGCAGACAAGTAGACAAGAGAAAGAGAGAGGCAAGGATAACTACCTCTGGCTTTCTTGCCGAAGTCAGAGAAGAGTCCAGGTCCCTTGCTCATGGTCGAAGTTGGAGAGACTCGAGTTTAGAAGGCTTGCGATAAAAATTGTGCAGAGCGAGAGGTGCTTTGGAACAGAGATGCGAGGTTTATGGAAAAGTTTGTGTTTCTATTTATTATTATTTACTTGTCAGAAACCCTATCTTTTAAATGAATGAATCAGCTTATTCGTTCAAACAAAACACATAATTCTTATTATTTATTTTCGCCTATCTTCATTCTTCACCGTATCATTTGGTTTATTACTTAATTCTTATTTTATTTTTAACTCATATTTTATTTATAAATTTTTACTTTCATTTTTAATTTTTATTTTTATTTATTTATTTATTTATTTTTAGATCATTTAAAAACAGCCTCACTGTTAATTAACGGTAAGATTATGTGTTACTAAATCTCTTACTGTATTTCTATGTACAAAACTAATAGGAGAAAGGACACGACCATCAAAATTATAGCCTGCAGAGAAACAAGTATCGTATATGCCCTGCCAGGATTTCAATGGACGAGTTCTAATTCTACGTTTCTTTTTTTATATTTTTTGATATATTTACATATTTATTAGTGATCATAATAAATTATTTAAAAATTTTGTTTTAATATCTTATATATATGTGTGTGTCTTCACAAATTGTTAATATAATTTTGAATTATTAAAACTAATATCATTATTTAAAAATTATTTCATAAAGAACTAAAATAAAATTAATAATTAAATTACATTAGTAAGATTTTAAAAGCTATTTAATAAACAAATATTATATATTCAGCTAATAGTAAATCATAAAAAGTTGTTTCATAGACTCATTTACTACTAACTAAATATATATTATTTAATTATTTAATATATTAATTATTAATGAGAATTATGAATAATATAATTTTACTTAATAATTTTATTTAATTTTTGAAATTAAATTCATTCAATTTAATAAATATAATTAAACTTAAAATACATTTAAAATATAAAAATTTCAAATAAAATTTGATTTAATAATTAAAATATATTAAAGTAAATATTAGTTTATAAATAATGTCTTTTAAATTATTTATTTTATTCAAATATAATTGTTATTAATAATTTGTAAATAAATATTATATAAGAGTTTAAAATAAATTAATTGAATATAATATAATGTATCTTTAAGTTTTGTCCAATATGTATTTGTCATTGATAAAAATATAATTATATTGATACTAACAACCAAACAGGTTTTTGTTCTTACTTGAAAGAAAAACAAAAAAGCGAAAACTAAAAATTAGGAAAAAAAAATAAAAGTGAAACCAAATGGCCTCTTAGCTACTGGTAATTTTCTCATATTTTACACTGGTACACAAAAGCTACGATTTTTATTTTATTTATTAATATTCGAAAATGGATGAAGAAGAAAACAAATATCAAGAAATGAGCATAGTTTCCAATTCAACTTGATGAGATAACAAATATCAGGATGAAGGTTTTCAATTTTCTACAACTTTTTACAGTATATGCAATTTTGAAATATCTAAGAGAAAAAAGAATAAATATCAAATTACCTTATTTGTAATTGGATCATCAATTGAAAATGTAATAATTTTATAATTATACTCACCGTAAAAGTGCCTTTAAAAATATTTTCAAATAATAAATGATACATGATTTTTTTTTGAAAAATTAAAAGGATATCATCAATATATAGACAAAAGTTATTCTTACAAAATGGCCACATGTTTTACTACAATTAAAAAAATCAAAAGCCCATCGATTCCAATTATTTATGGCCCATAATAAATAGTTACCTAGCTTAAGACCGTGTTTTGATTTTGGATTTTCTTTTAATGGTCTTCATGCATGTTGCTTTGTTACTCCAATTATGTTGTTCGATTCTTGTTATTGCAAGTCGTCTCTTTAGGCATTGATAAGCTTGCACAACTCAGGAATGTGAGCTTGTTAACTACCTAAATGCATCTCTTCTTTTAAAGGAAGTTGACCTTTTAACACTTAAGCGTTGTGCTTCTGTAAGTGCTTTCTTAACCAAGCAACTACTTCATCTCTTACATATGTTTCAGCTCTTGTTTACATCTTACTTTTGAATGTTTGCATTGTTTGCATTACTACCTACCATTTGGTGACAGTGGAATCCTCCATTTGATGGTTGTTTCTCTACAGAGGAGAACATGAGGATATTTGATCTACAAGCCAAACTACAGAGGATAGATTCAAATACTAGCATTTCTTATAAGTGGGTCAACTATTTACTCATACATAAGTAGATGTCATATATAATAATTAATAAGATGTTCTCTAATTCTGAGCAAGGCAACTTATGAAACTCTAGATACTTTGACTTGATCCTTAAAATACCTTAAAGTCCATTTCCTCGCATAAAGAATAGGTTTCGCAACTTGCTAATAATTTGAAAATAGTGGAATCTCCTTTATAAGTGAACTTTACTTTCATAACCTAACTATAAATGAGTTCTAGGTGGATGGAAAAAAGTTTAGTTTACAGAGCTTTAAAGATTTACACCAAAATTCCATCACTTAAGCGCAAGAATGGAGAACATGATCAATGCTTTCAGGAACCTGACTACAAAACTGATGGAGCATGTTAGTGCAATTCCCTCTAAGTCTGTTTTTGGATACTAGTCTATTATGGACAACTAACCAAAGTATGAACGATGCCTTGGAAGATCTCTTAAGAAACCAGAGCAACTTCCACCATAACACAATAGATATTCTTCTTTTGAATAGATTAAGACAAGATTTATTGGAAAACATTATAGAGTCGTAGCAAACCACATTTAGGTTTGCCTTTCTCATTAGAAAGAAATCGATAAGCTAGAGCATGATTCATTATAGGGGAGAGAGACATGGTTCTTCGATTCCATTCTCCATTAATTATCACCCTATTCACCTTCATGTTAGGAGGAATAATCAGCTTCAGGTGTTAAAGGCGCATGATATTGTGTAAAAGGCCTAGATCATTCCAAAAATCATACCAAAAACAAGTTTTCCTTCCATTCCCTACCTTGAATTTGATAGCTAAATCCATTTCCCTTCTTAGCTTCAGAATTTGATTAAAGGACCATGAAAAGGAGTGATTCACCTTGATGATACAAAAACTTTGTTCTTTTATTATATATGTATAAACTCACTTGACCAAGATTGATTGAGCATCGGTGAACAATTTCTAAATTCTCTTAGCCAGCAGCATTTTGTTGGTATCCTTCATTGAAGGTAGCCCCAAACCACCTTTAGCAATTGGGGAATAAATATTATACCATCTAACCTTTTCACCTCGATGTTTCTTAGCAACCCCTTTCTATAAGTTCTTTAACATTTTTTTATGTCTTTCACTAGCTTTCAAGGAAGAAAAAAGTGTGAGCTACAATAAATATGTAAGTTATTTAAGACAGATAAAATCAACTGTAACTTACTAGTATGGGAGATAAATTGATTATTCCAGTGGCTTGTCCATTTTTTGATATCATCAAATAGAGGCTGAAACTTAAAGTAAGAGACCCTTTCATCAAAGACGGGGATATCCAAGTACTTGAATGGCATATTATGAAGGAGAAGGCCTAAAATTGTAGAGAGTTATAGAGACATTTGGTGCATCTGCTGAAATAAATAAGGCACTCGTTTTGTAAGTTCACAGTAAAACCTAATAATTCATCAAAATAGTGTAGGGAGTTCATGAGCAAAATTTTAGAATTGGAGTCAGCTCCACTAAACAATAGCAAGTCATCCACAAATGTTAAGTTGAACAAATTCAGTTTTCCACAATAGTAGTGATATTTGAAGCTATAGTCCTGCTTTATTTTGGTTAAGATCAAGCTTTAAAATACCTTCATATATAAAAAACATAAATACAGAGATAGAGGATCAGCCTGATGTAACCTTTTGGAGCCTTGGAAGACATATGTGGGTTCGCTATTCACTAAAATTGAGAATGATTTAGTGCAAATATAGCCCAGAAGCCAAGATATGAACTGATCAAGAAAGTCAAATATTGCTAGTAAGCCTAAAATAAACTTCTAGTTCACTGAGTCAAAAGCTCTTTTGAAGTCAATCTTCAAGATGCAACTCTTTATCAACTTTTTGCCATTATACCCCCTTAAATAGTTCTTGAACCAAGAGTAAATTTTCTCTAATATTCCTTCCCCTAATAAATGCTCCTTGGCTCCTATTGATTATGCTTCGCAGAAGAGGCTTGAGCCTATTTGCTAACAATTTCAAAATAATTTTATAAACTAAAAACAACAAGAAATAGGACAAAGGTCATTTAAATATTCATGATATCACTTCCTGGGAATGAGACTAACAAAGGTCTTATTTAGCTCTATGAGCCTGCAACCTGAAGAAAAGAAATTTAGGACATCATTGGAAATTAAATTAGCCATTAAGTGTCAAGTCTGTTGCAAGAAGAAAGCATTAAAATCGTTTAGCTTAGGGGCCTTTCTGGTTTTAAAAAGAATAGCACTAGTTTGACATCGATTTCATTTAAAGGTCTCAAAAGTGACTCTTTTTGCTAATTGGATAAGGAATTATAGACAAATTCTCTAAGTTCCTACATAGTGGAGACATTCTGGATAGAATATCCATATAACTCCTTAAAATGGTTAAAGAACAAAGCTTTGATTTGAGAATGCTTCTTGATAATGCAACCTTTGTTAATCCTTAAGGTTTGGATTTTGTGAACATTCCTCCGACAAATAATGAAATTATGAAAATATTTGGTGTTTTTCTCACCATTCATTAACCATTTTATTCTTATTCTTTGCTTGAGCAAGGAATTGTAATTGTCAAGGAATCATCCGTAAATTGTTTCCCCTTAACTCTAAAAGTGGTGTCTGCAGGGTCCTAATAAGCTTGTTGCTAAAGAATTCTAAGACAGCTTCCCTACTTTTAGAGATAGCCCATGTGGTGTTCTCACTTTAGAGGAGTTTAACTTTTTCAATTCTGATTTGATATTCTAAAGTTTCTTTGTAAAGATAAAAGAAACATTACCTTTAACCTACAAGTTCAAACCTTTTGTTACAACTTCCTCGAATCCTTCAATTTTGAATTGATAGTTGTTAAATCAAAATGGATGTCTCACTTTACTAAAGCTCACTCCCATTGATACCTTTATAAGTGTGTGATCGTAGCAAAAAGGCTTATTGAAAAGAGTAAAACTAGTTTTGAAGTGTGTAAGTCACTCTAGATTGATCACGGCACGATCTAGTTTCATCCTGATTAAGTTGATTATTCTCTTCCTATTATTTCATATATAATAAACTCCTATATAACTCAGGTCTAAGATTGAAGTCAAGTTTAAACAATTTAGCAAATTTTTGCTACTCCTTCTACAATTTAACTTTCCCTTTTAGATTCTTGTGAAAAGATGATGGAGTTAAAATCTCTAACAACTAGCCACAGTTTATTAATTGAGCCCCCTATTGCCTTCAAATCATTCGAAAGTGATCTTCTTTGGAACTTAAAATTAGAAGCATAGATTAAAGTGACTTCCAAACATTTAGAGTCCATTTTGATTTCCAAATGAGCAAATTGGTTTAAAATTACCTATTGAATGATGATAACTCCGTGAGGGTCAAATCCCATAACAATCCTAACCAAGTAATGACATTGGTGATTTGTTAGAAGCTCCCAGTTTCTACCAAATACTCCCCTAAAAAGCTATAAATTATCTTTCTTGACTTTTGTTTCTAATAGTCCTATTAAGGCATAATTCTTTATGATTAGATAATCTTTTATTATTTGTATTTTTTGGGGCAATTCATAGCTCTCACATTCTAGGTCAGTATCATAAGCTTAAGAGAGGGTACAACAATCCTTTCTTTTTAGATTTCCTACCATATCTTCTCCTTGATGTTACCATTTATTTTGGTTCAAGAGTTTCCCCTGTATCTAATGAGCTTTTTTCTATACTATTTTCAAAATTGAGTACCTTTAACAAACAATAAGAACATATGAGACCCACCATACATACGAGACCCACCACCAATTTCTTCCAAGTGAAACCAACTTAGTTTTTGAGTTGTGGTAAAATACATTATTGTTGTAGGAAAGTTGGGATTTAATGGGTATATTTCATAAATCTTTTAAATTTTTAATCAATTTTTTCTTTTCAATTCTCACATATGCTAATTAATAAATTATATATTTAAAATTTTATACTCTTTATTTATCTCCTTACATTTTAATTTAAAATTTTGTTTAAATTATTATTGTTAAAATATAAATTGCTATTTTTATCCTTAAAAATGCTATATTTATTTAATCTCACTAATAAATTATATTGTCAAAATTTATGTTCTGTATTTATCTCCTTATATTTTAATTAAAATTTTTAAATTATTATTGTTAAAAACTAATTATTATTTTTTATCATGAATTTGTTTATTAAATTGAATTATTAATTAGTATATATAAGTAATTTTGCTTAAGATAATTTAATAAGGTGTTAAAATAATATTTAAACTATAAAAAGGTATGTTTAAAGGACATTGAAAAAGAAGTTAATTAAAATAAAGTTAGAGTCTTTTCTATTGACTTTCTTTAAACATAATTCAACTTTTACGAGTCTTTAAATAAATGACAATATAAAATAATATTTTTATTTGAAAATTTACGTTAGATTCAATCTTAGTCTAAATTTTAGATTTATTATATGTTAATAGGCATTACTTATTCTTATAATTTTTACTTCTTATTAATTATATACTGGTTTTGTAACGATTTAATACCAGTCGGATCTTGAAACCTTAAACCTTTTATTTGACCAATTCAATGTCCGGTCTGATTTTTAAGACATTGATAAAAATCATTGTTTTATCTGAAGAGTTGTCCTTAAAAAGATTACTTGCCAAAATCAACATCTTCACTATCACGAGACATATATACATATACATACATACATACATACATACATACATACATATACATATATAAATTCAATTAAAAAATGGACACTTCTTTAATGGGTGTGGATGTGATAATGGAGATTCAGTCTCCTCAACGCCTTTATTAGTTCAAAATGATTAAAGAGAAACCATTAATATTAAAAAAAGAGAGAGGAGAAGATGCTCTTTGAATTATGAAATAAAACTCATTATTTGAATATTTTTGAAAGAAATAAATTAAAAATATTTACACGGTTCATTTTAAAAGCTAATTTAAAGAAAAGTTGACACTTTTAAACCTATAAACAAGATATGAATAATCAAGATTCATTAGAAACTTATTTAAACCTTGAGTCTCAACTGATCAACGACAGGGAAAGGAACAAAATCCAATTAGGAAGTGGTTTGTTCTTGTCATTGTGAGTGAACAGAAAGGGCCTATGGGATAAGCTACAATATAATGTTTAAGACTCACCACGTTCTTCAAACCCTTAAAATAAATGTCGTTTTATAGTCATCCGCAGAGCCTAACGCTCTTATAAAATTTGTCCTGTGTTTTTAGACACTCGCTAAATAAGTAGATGGTTACTAAGTGTAGGAATGCAATCATAATCAACATATTAGTTAGATAAGCTGGCGTGGATGGAAAAGTAGCCAAATAAGTTGAGGAGCTGTTGTAATTAGTTACAAGTCTATTATGATTCTAACATATTAGATTCTAATGTAACATATTAGATTCTAGTACTTCCCAACTCATTCAGTACGAGCTACCTGTATAAATACATTATATCACTTTTCATCATCAAATATACAATTCAACATATTCTTCTTCTTTCTTTTATATGGTAGTAGAGCTCATTGCTCAATCCAAACAACATCTATTTTCTTCCATGTGTTTTCATTCAAAAGCTCAGATAAGCTATAGTTAGAAAGAGTTATGCTCAAGCTCTGCAAACACAAGAAAAAGGATCCAAATTTGATGAGGAGGAAAGAACCAGAAACGTGGATCAAAGATCAGATCCAGATGTTTAATATACTACACATATCACACAAGGAACACCACAATAAAATCACCAATCAACAAATAGCGACAATCTAGGTTTGATCCTTATGAGTTCAGCGTTAAACGAAAAGAATTTCATTTCGTGGAAAAGATCTATGCTGTTAGCATTGAGTGAAAAAAGAAAAATGAATTTCATTTTAAAGGATGATGCGCCAAATGTTGATTTAGATGAGTTTGCACAGTGGAAAGAATCTAATGATTTAGTTTTTTCTTGAATAATAAATTCTTTATCAAGAGAATTGGCGTATGTGTTTTTGTTTGCTTCTTCCAAGGAATTATAGAAAGAAATTGAACAAAGGTATGGAGAAAGTAATGGCCCTCTCATTTTTCATCTTTGAAGGGAGATTTGTGGATCAAGGCAAGTAAATATTTCTATAGTGGATTTTTTTCATCAAAATTAAGAGAATGTGGAATAAATATGATGTGTTGAAACCTACGACAACATATAGATGTGGAGGCTCACGAATCATATCATAGGAGATTTGTCAAGAAGAGCAATTAATGCAATTTCTTTCAGGCTTAAATGTTGAATTTGATCATGTTAGGGATCAAATTTTACTCATGGATCCTCTTCCTTCAGTACATAAAACTATAGAGAGATGCAACTGTGGAAATATAAAATGATTTTGCCAATGTTGTTGCCTCAACTTTCAAATTTCAGAATAATCGCTTTGACAATAACAATAAAAAGAAAAACACCAATCCAAACAAGAATAAAGAGACAAATATTGTACATTGCAAGAAAGGGGGACATGAACGATCATAATGCTTCACGCTGAATGGTTACCCTGAATGGTATAAAGGCAGGAATTTCACAAGACATGGTAAATTTATAGTTCAAGCAAATATGACTCATGAAGTATAGATACCATTGGAAGAGTCAAATATGGAACAAAACCGAAACCAAGCCATACAGTTAATGGTGCATAAAGAGGTTCAAAAATTCTAAAGAGAAAGCTGATACAAGACTATGGATCAAGTGGTGTTGATTTCACTGCATTTATAAAAGCCTGTGAAGGTAAGTTTCATTCCAATTATAATTCTATGAGTTTTGAACCATGGATCGTAGATTCAAGAGTAATAACACATATAAGCAATTCATTATCTCATATGAAAAATATTAAAAATTTGCATTTCCTAAGCGTATATATTTGTCCAATGGTTCAATCAAAATTATGATTCACATAGGAGATGTAATTTTTAGTTTAGGGTTCAAGATATCACAAGTGCTTTATGTGCCTCAGTTTAAGCATAACTTGCTATTAATTAGCAAATTACTCAAGCATCAATGGTTGAGTGTGTATTTCTTGCCTAAGAATTATGTTTTGTAAAGCCAGAATTATGAAGAGGTGGTGGCAGTTGGGATGTTGATCAATGGTTTGTATTGCATTACTCACTCCTCATTTGATCCCTCAATATTGCAGCAATTTGGTAGTACTGCTTATTCTGTTTTTACTATAAGTAATAGCCTAAAAGGCAGTGTTGAGCTCTGGCATAGGTGATTAGGACGTTTGTTGAGGGAAAAATTAAGGTCGGTTTGTAATTTTTCTCATTTGAATAAGCTGGTTGTTTGTGATACTTGTCACAAGGCAAAGCAAGCTAGAATTTTTGTAACAACCGTATTCACGTAACAAAACCTTTTGAATTGTTGCATATTGACTATTGGGGGCCATATAAAAGAAAATCTTTAACTGGTGATAATTATATGTTAACCATTGTGGATGATTTCATTAGAGTTGTTTGAACAATTTTGTTTAGGAGCAAGGATTAGGTTACTCATTTGATTGAAGGGTTTCTCAAGCTGGTTTGCACACAGTTTAATGTACATGTCAAGAAAATTCGAACTAATAATGGGACATAGTTCATTGGGAGTGCTACACAACTTGTTTTGCACAAATATGGTGTAATTCACCAGAAAACATGCACCTATACCCTACAACAAAACGGGTCGTTGAGATAAGGCACAAATCTTTGGTTTCAATTGCCAGGGCTTTATTGAAACAAGCTAATCAGCCAACCAAATTTTATGGCAACACGAACCAAAGTTAAATTGAAAGAGTCTTTATCAGGTCTTGTATTAAAAAAAACCTAATTATACTCAGTTTAAGGTTTTTGGTTGTTTGGGTTATACGATGAATGTCAATCTTCACAAAGATAAGTTTAATAGCAAGGCTTTTCCAGGGGTGTACTTGGGAGGGGTCTCCAAGATAAAAGGGGCAAAAAATACGCAACATGGAAACGTATAGATTGGTGTGTCTCGAGATGTGAAATTTTATAAGGAACACTTTCCTTATCTGTCCAGTTACACTCACCAAGATGAGAATAATCTTCAACCAACCACTGGTTTACTTAACAGTTTTAATGTTGATTCATTGCGGATATCTCAACAGGAGACAACACATTTAGAATTTGTTGAGAATAATGATCTTCATGGCTCACATATTCATATGAATGTACAGCAAATTCCACAATTCTTAGAGTTATCTTATACAAATTCTTAGATATCAGAAAATGGCAGACCTTCTATTGAAATAAATTTGCCACAACAACCTATAACTCAAGCTGTTGTGCGAAGACATTCAAGCAAACTAAACACACCACCAGCTTGGTTATCAGATTTTGTTGTTAATTAGAGTCATATAGATGCTTCCACAGATTTTTTCAATACACAGATACTCACTCAGCCTTCCTTGCTGATATTACAAAGATCCATGAACCAAGAACGTACCATGACGCAAAGGCAGACCCAATTTAGATCAAAGCAATGCAGGAGGAGCTAGAAGCTTTAGAGAGGAATCATACTTGGCATTTGGTTTCACTACCAAAAGGGAAGAGAGTTATTACATCTAATGGGTGTTCAGGGTTAAATATGGCCCTAATGGATCAGTTTCTCGATATAAGGCCAGGCTAGTAGCTGGAGGATATGATCAAGAGTTTGGCATTGATTATCATGATAGCTATTCCATTGTCACCAAGGCGGTCACAATTAGGGTGTTTTTGTCAATCATAGCTTCGAATTTATGGCCAATACATCAAATTGACATCAACAATGCTTGTTTGCATGGTTCAATTAATGAGAAAATTTACATGCTTCCTCCAAATGGCTACACTAAGGCAAATAAAAATCAAGTCTACAAGCTTTCAAAGTCACTATATGGATTAAAGTAGGCAGGCAGACAATGGAACAAAGCTTTTATTGACAAGCTTCTGCAGATGAGATTTGTGAAATCAATCCATGATTACTGCCTTTTCACCAAAAATACATCAATAGACTTTATAGCTTTTAGAGTCTATGTCGATGATGTTCTTATTATAGGCACTTCCATCCAGCTGATCCAGGATGTGAAACAATAGTTGGATGCTTGTTTTACTATCAAGGACATGAGAGAGACCAAGTTTTTTTTTTGGGGGATTGAATTGGCTAGATCACAGCAAAGGATATTAGTTTCTCAAATAAAATACATTCATAACTTGGTTCAAAATGCATGATTGTTGAATGTGTAACCAGTCACCAATCCTTTTCCTCTAAGGGTTTAACTGACTGCTGATTCTGAGTTGCATGATAAACCAGGCAGTTATTGAAGGTTAGTGGGTAAGTTGTTGTATCTGGGCTTTACCAGGCCTAATATACCTTTTGTGACTCAATAATTGAGTCAATACATGAATGCTTCCATAAGAATTTAGATGGATACAGCCTTGCATGTTGTTAAATACTTGAAGGGTACTGCTTCTATGGGGTTGTTTTATGCAGCTGACAATGGCTTTGATTTGCAAGCCTACTGTGATACCGATTGGGGGAGGTGCAAAGTTACTCGACAATCAATGACAAGACACTGTGTATTTCTTGGATCGTCACTGGTTTCATAGAAATCCAAAAAGCATAATACCGTTAGTAAAAGTTCAACAGAGGCTGAGTACCGTGTTATAACTACAACCTATTGTGAATTGAAATAGTTGACATATCTCCTTGGTGAGTTTAAACTTAATCCTACCCTACTTATACCTTTGTTCTGCGATAATCAAGCTGTTATTCATATAGCAACCAATCCTGTCTTTCACGAATAAATAAAGCATGTCGATATCAAATGTCATATTGTAAGGGAACACTTGGTTTCAAGTTTTATCAACACACCTTATGTTTCTTCCTCTGGTCAAATTGTTGTTTTACTTACCAAGCCTTTAACTTCAGCATTAGCCAAGATGAAGTTATTTCAATGTACTTCATCTTGATGCGGGAGTGTTGGTTTCAAGCGTGGCTGTAGGAATGCAATCATAATCTGCATATTAGTTAGATGAGCTGGCATTGAGGGAAAAGTAGCCAAAGGAGTTGAGGAGCTGTTATAATTAGTTACAAGTCTTTTATGATTATGACAGATTAGATTCTAATGTAACATATTAGATTCTAGTATTTTCCAGCTCATTCAGCACGAGCTACCTGTATAAATACATTATATCACTTTTCATCGTCAAATATACAATTCAACAGATTCTTATTCTTTCTTTATACTAAGACAGATTAATCTTTGCCATTGAAACGGTCACAGTACCATAAGACAAAATTTTAAATTTTTTCCTCAGACCTTAAAGACATAAATAATTACGGAGTTAGACAAAATCTTAAACAAATCATGAAACCCTTTTTACTAGACCACTAGGTAATAAATAATTATTTTTCTCTCTTTTTGTTGTTTAAAAATATGCAAATAGCCTTATAAGTTTGTTTAAGAGTAGAAATAAGTCGTTACTTTATATGGACATATTAAGAATGTTATGATGTTTTATTACCCAAATATCTATATCAAAAATTCAAGTCCAGGCTCAACCTCAATTCCAAGCCCGACCGTGTTCTACCCTTACTTGTAATGTATGTCCCCTTATAATTGATCCAACCGTGTGTA
Organism: Erythroxylum longipes; assembly: GCA_027563885.1. Classification (NCBI taxonomy): domain Eukaryota; kingdom Viridiplantae; phylum Streptophyta; class Magnoliopsida; order Malpighiales; family Erythroxylaceae; genus Erythroxylum; species Erythroxylum longipes. The sequence continues at coordinate 5,358,538 of JAOQMS010000006.1, read as the reverse complement.
GTAATAACAAACAAACTAAACACTCCATGACAATGGTACGAACCTGGCACAAGATCTAAGAATGTAGGCATACCGAAACGTCCTATGGGACATCACTGAGTTGCAACCATTAATATAAAAATAAAAGAAAATTAATTTTAGTTTGAAAGGAGGACATAACTTTGAATTGAAAGCCCTTTTATCTAATACTCAACTTTTCACGATTAGATCTCCTGTTCTGGTTATGGTGTTTCTATCATGTTCTATTAAATCTCATCTACACATTTATATTGCAAATCATTACTCTCTTTTAACTCTGTTTCATTTAATTTTATTCATATATTTACGTAAATTTTACATAAATATATGGCTGGGATTTTATAGAAATAAGATTTTATAGGACAAAATTAGAATAAAGTAACTAGAATAGATAATCAATTACAATAGAGGAGTTGATGTGCAACTTTCCATGCATGCGTTTAAAGAGACTATTCGCACGTGCTTACACGATTGGGGATTTCGTTCAGACACAGAGTACACGTGTCGGCCCACCCTCGTATGACCCACACACTCTTCTTTGTCTAGGACTCTTATCTTGGGTAACCTTTTCCCGTTCCTTCTTATGCCCTTCTGTCCTCACTTAGGCTACTCTCTCTCACTTTGACCTTCAAACCTAATCTTCACGTTCGACACGAGCACCTCTCAAAGCCATTCTGTGAAAGAATTCATAGACATGGAGAAGGAGAATCAAGAGAATTGTAAGTACATGGGACGGGCCATCAACGACATGAGCGTCAATGACGACTCCTCTGCTTTTAGCGACTGTAACAGCGACAGATCCGGCGAGTTCACGTCGGCGTCGTCTGAGAGCCGGCGTCTGTTGATTGCCTGCGCGACCGAGGATTCCGAAGACGTGATCCGACAGCTCATATCGGATCTCGGATCCTGCTCGATTGACGGTCGAAAGCAAGCGGCAATGGAAATTCGTCTCCTCGCCAAGAACAAACCAGAGAACCGCCTCAAAATCGCAAAAGCTGGAGCAGTTAAGCCGTTGATTTCGCTAATCTCGTCGCCGGACGCACAGCTTCAGGAGAACGGAGTCACCGCCATTCTGAACCTATCGCTCTGCGACGAGAACAAAGAACTGATAACTTCATCGGGAGCGATCAAGCCGTTGGTTTGGGCTCTGAAGACAGGGACATCAACGACTAAAGAGAACGCCGCGTGCGCGCTTTTTCGGCTCTCACAAGTAGAAGAGAACAAGACTGTAATCGGACGTTCAGGGGCGATACCCCCCCTCGTGAGTCTTCTAGAAACCGGAGGATTTCGCGCAAAAAAGGACGCATCAACTGCTTTATACAGTCTGTGTTCGGTGAAGGAGAACAAGATTAAGGCCGTGGAAGCGGGAATCATGAAACCGTTGGTGGAATTGATGGTTGACTTAGGGTCAAACATGGTGGACAAGGCAGCTTTTATATTGAGTCTATTGGTTTCATTGCCGGAGGCGAGAAAGGCTCTAGTGGAGGAAACGGGAATTCCTGTTCTCGTGGAGATAATCGAGGACGGTTCTAGAAAACAGAAGGAGATTGCGGTGGGAATACTGTTGGCGTTATGCGAGGACAATCCGGTATACCGTCCTATGGTGGCGCGTGAGGGAGCGATACCTCCGCTTGTCGCGTTGTCGGAGTCGGGCACAAGTCGTGCAAAGCAAAAGGTGAGCCATGTTCTGATTTCTTCGGTAGTTCCCTCGGTGGCTGCTAACGTGGCAAGGGACAGAATGTGTTTATTTTAATAAAAATAATTTTCAAATTTTCAAATGATTGGCCACCTCAGTCACTTCTTTTCAATACAATTTGCCAATGAAAATATCCGGAATTTTTGGACGTGGGATTTTATTTTATTGTTTGACAATATAAAGTAGCCAAGGCGTAAGGCGTGTTTGGTTTTATCTTTGGTTCGAATATGTGAGCTTGTGTAACTAAAATTGTAGTTATGGTTTGTGTGGACAGGCGCAGGCACTCACAGAACTCCTACGGCAACCAAGAGGCGTCAACCCCGCTTCTGGCAGAGCATCCGATGTGTCAGTATGAGCTAGTAACTCCACCACGTACCCATGTGTAATCATAAAACGAGATGGCGAAATACCCAACAAAGAAACAGAAATCAACTTGTATATAGTTTTGTAATATCTGTGATAACCGGTACGAAACTTTTATCGAATGCATTATGGGTTTCCTTTCCTCCTAGCATATCACAATGGAATATTTATGTTGGCTCCACAGCAATGCTGTGGAATTGGTTTTAACAAAAGAGATCAATCTCTGGTACTTTTGTGTCGAAAGATTAGAGAGCTTTACAAGTAATGGGTTGATGGTGCGAAGGAATTATGACTTTGATGATTCCATTTCCACGAGCAACTCGTGCATATTATTAATATGACAAATAGAATAGAAGGTATGAATGAGCAACTTCCATTCATAATGAAATTCAAATACTTACCCACCATCATTGCTGGCCACGTCGTCGTTAGTCCAACGTCTCAATCTGGGTCCCATCTTTGACGGCTCACTGGTCGATGTCGCAAGCTCTGTTCTGTTGTTTCTCTTAGACTAATCCCACTCTGACTTAGTGCCACTCTTTATCAGAATTCAGAAACACTACCTTTACTTTCCAAGTGATATAAGCTTTTTGCCTCTGGGGTCTCCACTTAATTCCGTCTTTGTTGGAATGAGAGATCAATGGACCTCATGAAAATCGATAAGAACCCAATTCGCCGTCACAAAACAAAACGTCCTAGTTAAGAAACTTGTATGTTACTCGCCCTTAATTTCACATGACTAGAACGGAGCTTTTCCTTTCTTAAGTTGACAATTCAACTTCATGTGCAAGCAAAGAAAGAGTGAAATAGAGTAGAAGAATATTTCTACATATACCCTTTTTCTTTTCAGTTATAGATTTGCTTCCACGAAGAGGAGTAAGCATTTGTGCAATGCTTTCTTATGGTGGGAAGAAGCGGCAGGAATCGCGGGAGAAGTCTACGGTTAACAGTTAAAGTGGTTGGTGGTCTGTTGCATCAAACCGATTGATGAGAAACTTAAAAATCTAAAATTCCATCATATGGAATTCAGTCACTGGTGGGCCACGATCCCATTAGTGGTTATTTTTGTTCATCTGCACCAGATATTTCTTTAACTTTTAAAATAAAGTGTCAATTCGATTCAAAACTAACGGATTACTTTACCCTATCGTCAAACTTCTTTTGATGTGGACTAAAACAACGAAATAAAATTCCACCAAGCCCCACCAACTCGTGTAGCAAAACTTCCAATGGAACTTCAACAAACTCAAGCTCACCGAAACAATTGAAAACTTTTACTTTCTCTCAAGGTGTGGTGTCTCATAAAAAATAACGGAAGTATCATTAATGTGTTCCCGATTAAGGAATTACATATTAAACGTAAAAAATTAAATTAAACCTTACAAATCGTTTGAGTTTACAAAATTTCAAGATAAATTATTTTTACAAATAAGTCAAGTAAATATATTTTATTTTAATCTATTATATAATATTTATTGAAAATTATTATATTTTATTAAAATAAATAAATAATATTTATTTATAAATTAATATTTATTTTAATATATTTTAAATTGTTAAAGCAAATTTTATTTAAAATTTATACATATTTGAAGATATAAAATTATTTTTTATTTTTTTAAAATTTAATATTTAAATTAATTATAAAAATTGAATTAAGTTTCTAAATTAAATTATTTATAATTCTTATTAATAACTATTATTAAATTATATTTTTCATTACTCAAAATTTTCAAGAGAAATATATCCTCCAAAAGTATCGTATCGTTTGATACTATAAACTTCTTAGCTTTTAGATCATATAACATATATCTCTTTTTTTTGTATAGAATATCCTACAAGAAAACAAAGTGAAGATCTTAGTTGAAATTTGTCATATTTCAATCCCTTTATGTAAACATAACATAAGCATCTTACAGTTCTCAAGTGATTCAGATCAGGTTTTCTTTCATAAAGAATTTCATATGGAGCTTTGAAATTTAAAGTTGTTGTGCGTGTAAGATTTTTGAAATGTGTAGCTGCTAAAACACACTTCCTCTAAAGCTTAGTACATAAATTTCCTTAAAGACAAAGCTATAGTCAACTTGTGAAAATGTCTATCTTTACACTACATAACGCTATTTTGTTAAAGAAGTAAGTTTTTTTATGCAAAATGCCATTCTCTGTAAGGATATTAACAAAGGGACCTCCAACAAATTCCATGCCATTATCCATTCTAACCATTTTGATGGGTTTACTAAATTGTATAATCATCATTTTGAAAAAGGATTAGAAGATATAAGAAACCTATTAGACCCCGAAATTATTTTTTTTTAGTAAATATGACTTGAATTAGTTAGAGGAATAATTTATGGATTGATGAAATTAAAGTAATGATGTTATAAGATGCATAAGGGTATTTTCGGTATATAGCTTAAGTACCAAGGGTAAAGAGGACTTTTGAGAAAGGCATGGTGGACATGTCTCT
>JAOQMS010000006.1:5318644-5341385 GCA_027563885.1 Erythroxylum longipes | reverse complement strand
TTTCCCTCTGTTTTACTTTTTCATTTTGTATGTGCTTTGGTTTTTATTGACCTGTACATTTCATATATCATGTTTTCAGCTGGAAGTAATCTATATGTATTTTGGGCATTGAACAATAATGATTAGGTTCGGGCCTGAAAACCAGTATTTCATTTTTTTTATGGCTCTTTTGCTTTCTTTTACTTGTAGTTGGCAATTGCTTGAGGATGAAAATGATGAAACATAGTTGTCTGCTTTTGGCTTATTTGGGTTTCAATTCCTTTGTCTGTTACAGAAAATGAAGGATAGTGATGAAGATGATAGTGAGGAGGAGAGTTCTTAAGATGAGCAACCTAAAAATAAGAAGGTAAAAATTTGTTAGTTTTTTTTTGCTTATAATGTTATTTTAATTACTTGCATGACTTGCAATTCAAATAAAATTTTCTCAGGTGAAAGTAGCTGATAAAAAGGAAAGTAGTAGTGAGGAGAGCTCTGATGATACTTCCAGTGAGGAGGAAGATAGCGAGGATGAAAAATTTGCTAAGACTCCAAAGAAAAAAGTAATAATCAATTGTTATACTTATTGATTGGTTTTTGAAATATTTTTGCATTGAACTATCTTTTTATGGATCACAAGTTATATTAATATTATGTAGTGGAATTAATACACTAAAAGCTCAAATGACTTTTGAAAGACATATTTACTTAATTTAAAAAATTGATCTTGTCATCGCGGAATTGGCAATGACATTATCAATCAACAAAGTTCCCAGATGGTTGATTTATCATTCTATAATCTTGAGTGGGAATTGAGCTTTTATTTAACTATTATGTTGTTTTTTGTTTTTCTGATATTTATATGAGTCTTGTGGATTCAATATGAGATCTTATGGAACTAATCTTGGCACATTTAAGCATCTAGTCTTTTTTGTGCTTTTCATTAATTAACAGAAGTTATTTTTTGAAGTAGGATGCTGATGTAGAGAGAATAACGTGATGGGCGAGAATGGTGATGACCACCATAAAATGGAGGATGATAGTGAGCAGGATTTGACAGAAAGAGCTTATCAGGAGAATATAAATGGGGCTCAAGGAAAAGTTACGAGTATTTTTGTTGCAAAATAATACTATAAAAGTTAGGAGTACTAAAAAATTGAACAAAAACTCTTGGAACTTTTATGTTCTACGCATAATATTCGTTTAGGTTAGATATATATACTCGTATTGATATGTTATACACTTATGATGTATTTTTATATTAATTAGTGTATTATGATATGTTTGCAAATTGCAATTAAATAATAAATTGTTTGGATGTATGAAATTCTTGTGATACATGAATATTAAAATTAATGATATATTAAAAAAATTGAAGAATTAAATAAATAAAATTTATAAATAATATTGAATAGTTATTAAACAAATAAGATTTATAAAAAATTTTATTTAAAAAGTAATTATTAAATTAAAATTATTTTCAAAAAATGAAAAAAAAAATAATTGAAAGAAAAACGTCGCGGAATGCTTTCTGCGACGTTTTTGAAAACGTCGCAGACAGTAAACGTCGTAGAATGCAACTTTCCGTGATGTTTCTAAAAACATTGAGAAAAGTTCAATATTTCGGTGACGTTTTTAAAAACGTCACAGAATGTCAGTGTTTTCTATTACGTTTTTTCGAAAATGTTGCAGAAACTATTTGCCTATACTATATTCCGCGATGTTTTTTAAAATGTTGCAAATAATATTCTGTGATGTTTTTTAAGATTTTGTAACGTTTTTTATACGTCGCCAATTGTACTGTTTTCTTGTAGTGATCTAATTATAAATCAAGTATTTAGAATAAGCTATTCATCGGATTAGAAACAGCATATAGCCAGGACTATTTAACATGCGTGCGAAGTTTATAGGGCTACATGTAATTATGTAAAGTAGAGGCAGACGGCTTTAACTGGCGAAAATTTAAGAGGCCTGTCTTTGGAGGATGATGCAGGTAGACTAGATTAAGTGGAATAGAAAATTTGAAAGGATGCAGGGATAATGGGGAGGGTATCGCTGACGTCGAAGATGGGCGCTGAAACGATGACAAAGTTGATCAAACACATTCCTAAGCAGAGTCAGAATGCAACCATCATTAAAGGGTAGTTCCTGTCCCTGCCAGGAATCATTAGCTTAGCTTTTTTTCTTCTGTAACTTTCATTTTGAGATAAGATGGTCAGACTGTGAAACTGTATAATCCAGAGGAGTTGCATTTAATGATTTCCTTGCATGGACGTGAAGATATCCCGTATATGAGAATCCGATTCAATGGCCGTAGCCTTCATTCCTAAAAGATATACCACCTTTTTCTTGTAGCCGCATCCGACTCAATCACTAGTCACAGAATTGAAGCTCTTTGACGGGGATTGGCCAGGCCAAGCAAAATTAACGCCGCCTCTCTGGTTGCTTTTTCTTTGAAGCTCTGTACCTCATCCAACATCTATATCGACGTCTTTTCTTGACAAATCTGTGCCCTTAATCATGATCTGGAAAACTAAGTGCGTGTGCTTTAGTTTCTTTCACATTTTTCATTTATACTATTCTGGTAACTACTTTGGAAAATTGGTCTCCGCGAGAAAAGATAAAAAGAAGCATCAAGTGATACCTACAAATGAATAAAGATGTTAGTCGGCAGAATACAATGGGTAGAGGCATGTATGCACCCACAAGTCGTAAAAAATCGTTCGCCATTGCTTTGTTATGTCATCTCTTACTAAATCAATACAAACTTAATTTGTAATATCGTGTGAAAAAAAGAGGAAAAGAAAGGGCAAAAACCCCTATCCTTAAAATGCGGGAACGGTGTTGAACTGAATTGCATTGTTATATATACCGTCATAGCCTCTCTTAGTTTTCACCACCAGTTTTGGTGATAGAACCTTAATTAGGAGGGGGCCATGGAAAGTGAGCCAAAATATGAGCAGACAAAGGCAACCATCAAAAACAATAGCCAATCCAACTTCGTATGTCGTTTAGACAGGCTAAGCTAGAACTGTATAGGCATCACACCAAGTCAGATAAAGCGATGCACAAAGTAAGAAACTTGCCGATAGATCGTCAGGTACTGAGGCATGGGTCCCTTGTGCCCAACATAGGCATTTTGTGCAAAAAATGACAGGAAAGAGGGACACTACGAAGAGAAAGGATGCCGATGGGTGAGTTATGGTTCGTACAATCTTGTGGAGGGCAGTTTTTGTAGACCCCTTTAGTTGATTTTATGATTCAATGAGCTTATCTGGTGTGTTTATTGTATACTTTTTCATTTATTCTTACCTCTGCTATGTAGCTTAGAATCTACTGATATTCTCAACTTTTGTCTAGGTTAGAATGGGATAACTGAGTATGAAAAGATTGAGAAAGATGAACGTACAATACGTTGAATTATTTTGATATGTGACCACCTTCTGTTAATTCGATTGGGTATCACCAAGATGCATCCAATGGAAGTTGAGATGGGGTTTTATACAACGATTCTCGTTGTTAATGGGACTGCGGTAGCTCGTCTTTTCATGTTTAATCAAGAATGAAAAGGTTGGCCGGTGTGGAAAGAGATTCCACAAACCACTGGTGACAATCTTCACAATTTTCAGAAATGATGTGATTAACTAGTGAATCCCACTTGATTCTTATATCTAATGAATTATTTGATGTTACAACTTCTTTTTACATTGATAACCCTTTTTGTTTTTATTTTTTATATCAATAAAATTCATGATAGTTATTTTTCATAATTCATAAACTATATTCTGAATAAATTACATCCAGTAACTTCAAATTAAATAATAAATTTCAACATATTAATATTAAAAAGTTCAACATTTTTTATTATGTGATCAACCAACATTGCAAGCTAGTTTTAAATGAATCACAACTGATATTACTCAGAATCCTTGACTTATTAGAAGTGAGTGAAGGACACTTGAAGTGCTCCTGTGATCGGTTGATCCACCCCCGTAGGGACTTGAGATTAGAACTTTGGTTTTTGGGGATTGATCATATATATATATATGACTAATATGATGTGAAAATTGGAAAAAGCTAAGTGAATTTAATATCCTCAACCAAATAAAGAGTTATTTGGTTATCTAGTGTTATTGCATGCCCTAGAGAATTTTGATGATAGAGCACGGGCATGACTAGATAACCAAATATTTGTGAAAGAAAGAAGAGCCAATGTCACAAAGATGAAAAAGGTTTGGCATGTTTCCTTCTTTCTTTCCCGGATTTGATACTCCGCGCCGCCTTTTAATTTGTTTAATCTCCATTGTCTTCGTCAACCTTGCTTGTTCCCGTAAACTTTTGTGCTTGGTGAACTACTTAATAAATGTTTTTCGCAAGTTGTTCTCAATTGCATCTAAGAACTATCCTGGAATCCTTCGTCGAGTGCATTTTGCATTTAGCTACATTTCCTGATCTTCAGTGTACATGAAACATGTGCATCTCCTCCAGTAGCATACATTTTCTCAATTTTTTTTTATTTCCAGCCAATCCCTCGAATTCTTCCATTCTAGAAAGTGAAACGTAGAAGATAATGTAGCAAGAGAAAAGAAAGTGTTTGGGATGTGGTTTTGAAAGGAAAAGAATGTTGTTATATTATATCAATTTCTGGCTTCACCGTAAAAAAACTAAAGATATACAAGGACACAAGAAGCTCAGTAGGTTCTTTATCTATACGCAGTACTTGATCTCGAAATATGTTAAGCACTGGCTATTAGTTACTGAATCAACATTAGAACATATAACAGCTTTTATATTGGAGTCCAAGTTGTTGCAAAGGGGGAAGAAACTGGGGAAGGAAGAGACCTAGAAGATTATTTACTCACCGAATTTCCATGAAATCATTCGCGTAGAAATCATGTACACATTATCTTCTACCATTCACTCTTCTTTTGACACGTCTCGAACTTTTTATTCGATTCCTCAAGATATAGGTAGACAAATAGCCACGATATTAACCCTTTACAGTTCACGCGTGCTAATGTCACTCCATGTGGGCTCCTTTGATATAATGTGACTTGTGTGTTTTACCTTCCATTGTCTTTGATTTGACACATTCTGGATAAGTTATCAAAAACTTCCTCCCGTTCACCAACCAACCCAATTCAACCTTTTTAAAATGGTTTGATGATTTATTTTCTATCATTGGAGTTGTTCTTCTTGCAACAACAACAACATCCGAAAGGTGCGCTCGAGCTCCATGAAGCTTGGAAGTCTCCAACATGCGACTTCCGTCTTCATCCAAGACGATGGCGAGAAGCATGAGAAAGAAACAGAAACAGAGTTTGTGGACATTGAGTTGGGGCCACGTAACTTTAAACAATTTTCCTTATATTTTCATATCCTTAATGTAGACAACTTCCGTGGCAATCTGATATCTTCCTGATTTACATGCCAGAAAGTGTCGAATCCTGCAAAGAGAAAGAAAAAAGAAGAAAAAGGTGTGCAGTAGCTCCAAAAAGAAAACATAAGTGAAGAATCAAAAACCTGTAAGATAGGAGATGGGATTGAAGGACTTGCATTAGATTTTCATGGCACGCGTGTGTACAAATTATTATTAATATCTGTCGTGAAACATTTTAGTGGGGTTTCCATTATGTGTAATCTAGTTCCTGTTGACTACTACGTATCTCGGAGCCTGTTTGAATAGACGATTAGTAATAGAACGAGATAAAACGCAACATGTTATTATTGTTTAGTTGAGAGTTTTATAATAGAATGGAACGAAATGAGATAAAAGTGGAGGGTTTTATGTTACATTCCATTCTATCATAAATAGTAAAAATAAGAACCTCTAATTCAGGGAGGTTTAGGATGAAACGTAAACTAATAAATACATACTACCTAATATATCCTTAATAACTTTTCTTAATGCCAATTAACTCTTCTACCACTTCTTCTTCCAACTTCCGTTCTTTTTGTGTGAGATTTAAGATTTTTCCTTCTTCAATTCCTTTTAACACTAGTACAACCAGCTTTGTTCCTTTCTCTCCTTCAGCCCTTATCTTCTCCCCCAATACATCGACATTTCTTTCTTTGAGACCCGTGACTTTATCCTACTGGAGAGCTCCCAACTTCTTTAAACTGTTGAAATCAAAAGCAAAAAAATTTTTTAATAAAAAATTGTATTATTAATAAAAATTGTATATAATTAAAAATAAAATAAAAATTTTAATAAATTTTGTAATAAAAGTAGAAAATATATGAAAAGATTTTTTTTAATTATTTGTATATATTTCTATATAAATAAATAATTTTTAAATCTAAATCACATATAATAGAATAGAATTTATTAAATAATTAATAATAGTATTTTATATAATTAATAATAAAATAATAAAACTTTTATTATTTTAAAATAGAAAATATATAAAAAATTATTTATCACGATCTTTTTAATTAGATATAATTTTGTTTTAAAATCATAGTATTAAACTTTTTGTAACAACTATTTTAATATCAGAAGTATAACAGTCATTTATTATACATTACATTTTATTCTATTCATTTTCTAAATAATGTTTCACTATATTATATTATGAACTTTTCCATCTCTTTTAAATAATTTTTTACTATATTATATTTGTTCTTTTTTTTTTAATCTCATTCTATTTTACTCGATTAATTATCATCTAGCTAATCTGAAAATTAGTTACGTCAAGTTATTGCTTTCTAGGCCTGTCAAAGTGTCATAATCTACTTAGTTACGTCAAGTTATTGCTTCTAGCCCTGTCAAAGTGTCATAATCTAATCAAAGTGTCATAATCTAATCTAACATCCAGTATTCAAAACAGTGGCCGAGTATGACTTCTGTAGTACATGCTACTAAAGGCCCCGATGTTGATTCGAAAAGGGTATCTAGCATTGGACTTGCATCAATCAATTAATGGAAAATGGGCTAAATTGATTACAGCCGGCCTATGTTTGAGAGAATGCCATGTTAGCTGGTCTGGACCTTATTACAGATGGTAGCACGGGCCCATTGAATAGCATCAAGAGAATCTAAAACTCCTATTTATTAAGATTTGTTAATATAAAAGGATCACGGCTTCGAGCATCTTCAATGTAACCTAATCTATTATCTACTGTAAAAACGTGCAGCATGATCTCACCCACGTGACTCTCTTCTATTCATAGCAAAACAGTAGCAATTCATTTAACATAAAGATCATCCCAAAGCACTTAAATTAATCGCAATCTCTGCTTTGATCCATGCCCATCAAATCCAAAAGAGCAGACAAGCGACCAAATCCCTGTCTCGTGGCCTGCAACGACGACGTTGGAACCAAAGTGTCTAAGCCAGTAAAAGAACGTGAGTGGGATCCACGCACACTTTTGGGTTTGGGGATGCCTCACGCCTCATGCCTCATACCTCATACCTCATACCTGACCAGACCTAACCCCACATGCAACCCTTTATCCCATAAGATTGCAACACAACAGCCAATGAGACTAGGACAATACAAATTCGGTACGCGGTTTCATTTCATTTCACGCGGAAAGAATAAATTAAAGAAAGTGTACATTGTGTGCGGGATCTTTTTTCGTAGGCAATTAAAGTTAAAGACAATACTAGCCTAGAAATGCGGTGGTCAACGCTTGGGTTTGCAGTTTTGAGTTTCGATATACGTTGGTGTCTTGGAGCTAAGCTTCCCGTACCTTACAGCTTTCCTTTCTCAAAGGAGAAATACAAGTTGGTAACTACGAGGTGAAGCTAAGGTCTTTGTTCGCTTTATAAAGATTAAAGAAGAAGAAAAAGGGTTTCTCTAGGACAGCGGAATAAAGCTTAGTAGAACATTTTGCTTTGTATTCTTTCTTCTTTCTTTTTTATCCAGAACTAGTCTACTGTACTGGTTTTCGGACGGTGAACGTGTTTTGTGCGTGGAGCAGGTAAGGTTTGAGGTTTAGGTATATTCTGTTTTTTTGCTATAAGAAGATAGAAGATAGAAGAAGAAACAAGAAATCTGGGATATTGAAGTTGGGGTGATGGAGCAATATTTAAATGAGAACTTTGCGGATGTGAAGCCAAAGAACTCATCAGAGGAAGCGTTGCAGAGATGGAGAAAGCTCTGTTGGTTGGTCAAGAATCCTAAACGTCGCTTCCGTTTCACTGCTAATCTTTCCAAACGTTTTGAGGCTCAGGCCCTTCGTCGCTCCAATTTGGTCTCTCTCTCTCTCTCTCTGTTCTACTTAGATCTTCTGTTTATGCTCTGTTGGAACAAACGTACTAAATCAGGATGCATAGACATATTGAAAATACAACTTTTTTAATCGACTTTCTTCATTTGTTAAGACCGAGTTTTCGATTACTAGATGTGTATAGCTTTTGCATGACGTTGGTTGCTGCTTCTGAAGTTGCAAGTTTTAGTTTCCCAACCATCAAGATTCTTCATCAATGGATTTCTAATATGCCTGTGAATGTTGAAGGGTGTAAAGGTTTGGGATGGACTGTGGTTGCCTATTTGGAAATACAGTCGATGGTTCTCTAATGGTGAGGGCCGACTCTTCTTTTGTTGAAGATAGCCCTCATGAAGTTCAGACACAATTTCTTTGACTGCATTGTTACTTACCGTGATGTGGGTGACAGATAAAGATAAATCGTTGGGTAGGCCTGAATGTGCTCAGAACAAAATAAAGATTATGTTGGAAATGACCCAGATATAATTTTCATGTCTTAACATAGTTTTTCCTGACCTTTCTTTAACAATTTTTCCATTGCAGGAGAGCCTTCGACTTGCTTTTTTAGTTACAAAGGCTGCACTCCAATTTATCCAAGGTAAACATCCGGTACTCTTCTAAAATCGTTAGTGTCATATTGAAGTTCTATTTTCTATTTTGACTCTTCCCCTGCATGTCTATAGGTAGCGACTACAACCCACCCGAGGAGGTCAAGGCAGCTGGTTTTGAAATATGTGCTGAAGAATTGGGATCCATTGTTGAACGATATGATCTGAAGAAACTGAGAATCCATGGTGGGGTTAAGGGTATCTCTGAAAAGCTCTCCACATCACTCACTGATGGTATTTTTACTTCTGAGAATTTACTGAATAAGAGGAAAGAAATTTATGGAATTAATAAATTCACTGAGAGCCCGCCTCGGGGCTTCTGGATTTTTTTATGGGAAGCCCTACAAGACACTACTCTCATGATTCTTGGTATTTGTGCCTTTGTGTCCCTTGTTGTTGGGATTATTATGGAAGGTTGGCCTAAAGGTGCACATGATGGACTTGGAATTGTTGCAAGTATTCTGCTTGTTGTGTTTGTCACTGCCACGAGTGATTATAGGCAATCTCTGCAGTTCAGAGATTTAGATAGGGAGAAGAAAAAGATAACAGTGCAAGCTACGAGGAATGGTTTGAGACAGAAGATCTCGATATATGATTTACTTCCAGGAGACATTGTGCATCTTTCTATTGGAGATCAGGTTCCAGCTGATGGTCTATTCATTTCAGGCTTTTCAGTTTTAATAAATGCATCCAGTTTAACAGGAGAGAGTGAGCCTGCCAATGTGAATGCTGCAAGCCCTTTTCTACTCTCTGGGACCAAAGTTCAGGATGGATCATGCAAAATGCTTGTGACAACTGTTGGAATGCGGACTCAATGGGGTAAATTAATGGCTACTCTTAGTGAAGGAGGAGATGACGAGACCCCATTGCAGGTGAAATTGAATGGAGTAGCTAACATCATAGGGAAGATAGGCTTATTTTTTGCTGTAGTAACATTTTCTGTCCTGGTGCAAGGACTAGTTATTCGCAAGCTCCAAGAAGGAACTCACTGGACATGGTCTGGAGATGATGCTAGGGAAATATTGGAATATTTTGCTGTTGCTGTTACAATTGTTGTTGTTGCAGTTCCTGAGGGACTGCCTTTAGCTGTAACCTTGAGTCTCGCTTTTGCCATGAAAAAAATGATGAAAGACATGGCACTTGTCCGCCATCTTGCTGCTTGTGAGACAATGGGGTCTGCCACGACCATTTGTAGTGACAAAACCGGTACACTAACCACTAACCACATGACTGTTGTAAAAACATGCATTTGTGGAGAAGTCAAGGAAGTAAGCACCTCCAAGATCTCTGCAATTCCAGATTCAGCTCTAAGAATTCTACTTGAATCATTATTTACCAACACTGGAGGAGAAGTTGTCATTAATAAGGACAACAAAACTGAGATACTTGGAACTCCCACAGAAGCTGCTCTTCTAGAATATGGGCTTCAACTGGGCGGAAATTTCCAGGAAGAGCGACAAAAATCAGAAATTGTCAAGGTTGAACCATTCAATTCTACCAAAAAACGAATGGGGGTAGTTCTAAAACTTCCAGGTGGAGGTTTTAGGGCTCATTCTAAGGGTGCTTCTGAGATAATTTTAGCCGCTTGTGACAAATTTATCAACTCAAAAGGCGAGGTTGTTCTCCTTGAGGAATCATCAATCAAGCATTTGAACGATACTATTGAGCAGTTTGCGAGTGAAGCTCTTCGAACTCTTTGCATTGCATTCATGGACGTTGGAACTGATTTCTTTGCTGATAGCACAATTCCTCAGAAAGGATACACTTGTATAGGTATTGTTGGTATCAAGGATCCAGTACGCCCTGGTGTCAAGGAATCTGTTGCAATCTGTAGATCAGCTGGTATTATCGTTAGGATGGTCACCGGAGACAACATAACCACTGCAAAGGCCATTGCCAGAGAATGTGGAATATTGACAGACAAGGGCATAGCAATTGAAGGGCCTGATTTCCGGGAAAAGAGTGATGAGGAGTTGCGAGAACTTGTTCCCAAACTTCAGGTCAGTTAATGTTCCATTGCATTGTGTTGGGATAACATAGGATGCTGTTGCTAGGTATCTTTTCATATTATAAGATCTAAGCATGTGATTTATGTGGTATGCCAATTTATTCATTTGTTTGATGAGAGACTTCCCCAATTGTCCTTGAATTGATTTCTACGGAAAGGTACAACATGCTTCGGGCCTGTTTGTTGTGGTGTCCTCCATTTTAACTTCTATTAGAGGCCTCGTGACTCGAGCTCCTTTATGCAAAATTCTTAAAAATGGTTTGTCATAAAAATGGTTTGTTCTTTTAACTTCGGAGAAATGCATGTTGAATGTCCTTTCTTCGCCAAAGCTGTAAGACAAGGTTTGCTTATGATTTTTAATTAAACTTTCTGCAGCAACATCAATAATTAAGTTAAAATTTCCAACATTTTTCTTCTCCAAAACATTACAAGTTCAATTCTTCAAAAGATGAGGAATTCCATTTTTGTCTAAGATTTGGTTCTGTGTGATTTGTTCATGACTTTCAAATGGTGGAAATGGTATTTGGTTTTTGCAAAATGTGTAGGTAATGGCTCGATCATCACCAATGGATAAGCATACCCTTGTGAAACACCTACGTACAACATTTGGTGAAGTTGTTGCAGTAACTGGTGATGGTACAAATGATGCTCCAGCACTTCATGAAGCAGATATTGGGCTTGCAATGGGAATTGCTGGAACTGAGGTTTGTTGCATCCAAGCTATCTGTGTTTCTGGCCACTGTGTTTCAGACGAGGGACTGTTGAGAATAGCAACACTATAGTAGTTTACACAACTATTTATTTTTAGCTTACACAACTATTTATTTTACTCATAAGCAGTGCATTTCCATAATAGCACAAGCATTGGCATGTTATTCTTTAACATGTAGCTTAAGAAGTGCCTATTGGCACTGTAGTGCTCCAAACTTGTGGTGGTTTTGAAAGCATGTTCTTGGTTTTGCAGGTGGCCAAAGAGAGTGCCGATGTCATAATTCTAGATGATAACTTCTCCACAATAGCAACTGTGGCTAAATGGGGACGTTCAGTTTATATAAACATCCAGAAGTTTGTTCAGTTCCAACTGACAGTCAATGTGGTAGCCCTGATTGTCAACTTTTCTTCTGCCTGTTTGACAGGTAAGTCAAGCTTGAGTTCATGCTTTCATTTGCTATCATGGCTTGTCCTATTTTCAGGTTGTGACCTGTTTCTCATCTGTTTCTGGCACAACATTCTCCCAGGAAATGCTCCCCTGACAGCTGTTCAACTTCTGTGGGTCAACATGATCATGGACACTCTAGGAGCATTGGCATTAGCCACAGAACCTCCTAATGATGATTTGATGAAGAGATCCCCTGTTGGTAGGAAAGGGAACTTCATCAGTAATGTCATGTGGAGGAATATTCTGGGTCAGTCTTTGTATCAATTTGTAGTCATATGGTATCTTCAGACAAGAGGAAAGGCAGTTTTTAATCTTGATGGCCCAGATTCCGACTTGATTCTAAACACCCTCATTTTCAACTCGTTCGTCTTCTGTCAGGTGACATCTTCTCTTTCCCATTTGCAATTACCTACTTATAAGTGACAAGGATATGCTAGATATTTTGATCATCAGAATATTACATGATTCCTAGTGCTTTTGTGAGGTCAATTTGTCCGGGACATTAGAGAATATTATAAATTATTCTAGGAGTATGATATTAGCTTTATACACTACAAATAATTCATGAAAGCAATTATTTGTGGATTTTGCCAGTTTATGTGGGTTCTATGGCTGACTCTAAACTTGTCATCCTCATGCTTCAGGTTTTTAACGAGATAAGCTCCAGAGAAATGGAAAAGATTAATGTGTTCGAAGGAATACTGAAGAATTATGTGTTTGTGGCCGTACTTACTTGCACTGTCATCTTTCAGATTATAATTGTTGAGTTCCTCGGTGCATTTGCAAACACAATTCCTCTCAGTTTGAAGCAATGGTTTGTTAGCATCTTCCTTGGCTTGCTTGGCATGCCTATTGCAGCTGTTCTAAAGATGATTCCTGTGGGATCAAACTGAAACCTTCTGCGAAAGTAGCAGGTACATGCTTACTGGTGCATTTCCCACCCGCGAGTGCGTGAATGAGTTATTCTCTGCATCCGTCGTATTTTGTTATTGAGTTCCACTTAATGGATGTTTTTGCTATGGAAGTTTCTGACCATGAAAATTGTTTGAACCACTGGCAACTTGAGGGTTAAGATGAAATGATGACTAGAAGTAGAAGATTCTTCAAAACTTTGATATTAACTTGTAATTTTCGTTTCGAATATAGGTTTCGAAACTGAGACAGGTAGTTTTCTTTTTGTTCTTCCAAATTTCTATTGCTGTAGCAATAACTCTAGCATGGGAATGGGATATGTGAAAAAGCTTTGTGTTGGCCGTTTAAATTTGCTGAAGGGTGAAAAATGCCAACTGAAAAAGAATGGATGAGAGATGATATATGAAATGTACATAAATACCCTATCCAGAGCAAGACTTAGCCCGAAACTTTTTGTTAGATTCTCACTAATAAAGCTAATATGCTTAGATTCAAGTTTTATTTTCCCTCCTCGCGCATTCATGCTGAGGTTTGGTGATCAACCATAACAAGTAGACATCTTTTCTGCACTTTAAATTGGCTCCCCCTAGCCGCTGCGGCTGGGAGAAAATGTGTATGGTTGCATTGAACTGTAAGACTTTTTCAGCGTCATTTGATGCTACATTTTACCATAGTGACTGTATAGTAAAAAAACGCTTTAGTACATTTTTCTTACAGCTACCCACTTGGATGGTTGTGTTTCATTGTCACAATAAGCCCCAGTCAAAGCGTCAAAAGGTTGTCAACTTATTATTGTACGTCAAAAATGGAAAGGAAGAACGCCTGGAAGCCTTGTAGGGGATTCTTTTACTTTGTTGACCGTCAGACCTGTCTCAGGCTTTTCTTCGGTAGCTGACTATCGACGACCATTTCACATGGCTGTTCCTTGACAGTTTCTGGGTTAAGAAAATAGCAAAAAGGAGAGCTACTTCCCATTTTCCTTTTCCTTTCAAGAGAAACGACCCAAGTAACATGTACTATTAGAATCTGATTAAGAACTCCGAATAATGAAACAAGTATAGAATGGTCATGATAGGTTAACCAAAACATGTGATATGAGTGTGTCAAGAATCCATTTAAGAAGCATATATGTTATCCAGACAAGTTTCTACTGTAATTACTAGTAGGCAAAAGGGTCACTCTTCCCGTTTGGAAGGACTCCTTTGTGCGCATACCGAAAACCACCTTGACCTAGGAGATTTGCATTTGAGAAGCCATCTGTTGCCACCGCTAATTCCTCGTATGTAAATGTACTCTTTGAGAAACCCAAAGCAATGCCATGAGAAGTTGGGGGAAGTGGGTAAGCAATGCCATGAGAAGTTGGGGGAAGTGGGTATTCAGACCCTGAATAATTGAAACCGGAGCCACCACTGCTGCTCATGAAAGGCGGTGGAAGTGGTGGTTGTGGAGACGGGCACCGTTCAGGAGGATTCTGCGGTCTCGATGCAACTGGTGGTCGGGGAATAGGCTTTGGCATTGGTGATATAACATAAGGACGTGAGGAGCATTTTGTTGCGAATACTACTGATGCTGTCGGCCACCACCAACATATGGGTCATCTGACGTTCAAGCAGATAAAAATTTGCTAGAAAGTGAGCTGCTAAGCTGAAATCCACATTAGCAGTCAAAAGGTGCACGAAACTCAACAAAGTCAATAAAAAAATCAAGTTTCAATCCTCATGCAGGATCGTTAAAAGTTCAAAAACATTATAGAATTTACATGTCCTGACTTCACAGTTAGAAGCTTATTCTACGTGTTACATACAAACGGAACATAAACTAGAAACGCATCTGCCCAAACGATCATTTTCCAAATCTACAACGTTTCTATATCAACTGCAAAGTACTCCCATTCAAGCGACACCACTTCTAGTCAACGAAATCCCACCAAAAAAGACAAATCTAAGATGCCAAAAATCCAATCTTTTGACTATGAAAAATAAAAAGGTTATGTAACTAGATCAATAAATGCAACTAGGTCGCGAAGGATCAAATCTTTATGAGAGGAAGGAGGAGGTGGAGGCATATAGTAGACAGCTTCATCGTCACGTTTGAGTCTCTTGTTCTTGCAAAACATACACAACAAACTCAGCACTACCAAAATCGCCACTCCCCCAACGACTATGCCCACTATTACTTACTGAGATAATCCTGACGATGAATTTGGCGGCGACGACTGTGGGACTGGAGTTCTATACGACGATGGCGGCGGCGGATGAACTTCAACGTACTAAATAAAAGATTATTAATATTTTTTATATTTTTTAAAAAGAGACCTACTTTTGACGTGACTGAAATGTGGTTTTATAATAGGATATAATGAAATATAATATTATTCATTTGGAGTATATTTTGTAGCGAAATAAAATAAAATAAGATAGAAATGTATAGTTTTGTATTGCATCTTATTTTATTTTAACTAATAAAAATAAAAACTTTTGATTTAGATATTTAGAATGAAATGTAAAATAATAAACAACTTTAAATTATATTATATTATAAGCTTTTTATTTAAATAACACTATATTATATTATGAATTATTCTATTCTTTTTAAATAATAATTTTCTAATATTACATTTAATTTTATTATAAAACATTCCATTTTAATAAAAACTTTACGTTTAATTAAACAATAATATCTAATTTTAACTTTTTCTAAATATTAAAATTATAATTATTCTCAAATGTTAAGATTAAAATTAACATGGTCAAAAAGTTAGGTTAAAAGTGTCTCTTTTACCTTCCTATATACTACAAAAGTTTTGAGCATTACTGTAATAGGTAATTTTACTTGTGTACTAAGAAACTGAACTGAACACATGCTTCTGTTTTGAGCCTTGAATGGCATCAAATGGTTACTGTAATTTGATTCTGCACACCTGAAAACATCAGGTAGAGAGCAAGGCATGTGCGTATTTATATGGATGGCATCACCTGAACAAGGTTATGTAACATAGGATTTCGTTCCGCTTCTAAGTCCATAGTCTATACACTTGACCAGCCCCAGCGGAGTTGTGCAGTAGCGAGGGTACCGACATCAGAGTACTTAGTACTTCTTTGCTGGATTCGCTGCAAGATAATGATCTTTCTTGGACCTCGGGGAAAAAGTTGCTCACCTATGAAAATATGCGACATCAATCTGATGTCTCCGTATCATAGAGTTTTTTTTATTAAATTTTATTGTTGATGAGATTTAATATAAGATAATAGAAATACTATAATCCAAACATAAGATCGATCTTATTAAATATAGGACATGTACTTAGAATCATCAATAGTTACTGATTTTCATATAGGAAAATGATAGTAGTAATTGGTTTTTAGCTTAGTTAATGGATAAAGACAGCGACGAGGACCGTTCATAAGGCAAGAGGGATTTTTATAATCAACATATAAACTTTCTTGGATTCCACATACAATGCCTTGGGCTTGTTTAAGACCATTTAGCAACTTGCGTTTTAGCCAACAAAAATTCGCATTGGGGATTAAAGCAGTCCCCTCTCTGCCCAAAACATTCAAACAAATCCAACTCATTTTCCCCTTTTCTTTGTTTTTTAGATTTTTAGCCTTGGTGGGCATCATGTAGCATACATTTTACCGACTCACACAAACATAGCCTGCCTGTTTTTCCTCAGTTTATCAATACCTTTTCAAATACACAAAGAAAGCATCCCAAGCATCCCATCAAAAGGTAGGGTTGCAAGAGGCAGTGCAAAAGCAGAAAGAAAGCTTGAAAAGAATCGAATGAGTAAGCATATGCTTATTTTGCCAAAGTTAGCAGCCTTCAAGAGCTCTTTTGGTCTGTTCTCTTCCACATTGGTGGCACTGGTCTTACACTTGTAGCTCAGCTTTTACATAGAACTCAAGCCTGTGCTTTTTATTTCCCTTTTCCTTTTCTGTTTTCTCCCTTTGGCTGCTCGTTTTGGAGACTTTTTTCAACCAACTCCAATCATATCCGTGAACTGACAATCAAATATACGACGAAATTAACGAATCATAAAGAATTTCCTATCGAAGTCTTTTCTCATGTGACTTGTAGCTTTGATCGGGATTTTCAGAAGCAAGCCCTTTTCTCTTAACGCTAGTAGCCGAAGTAATCGAAGAACTCCCGGAAACATCCGTTGGCTTGAGTTGGGTAGGCAGGATATCCACCGAACTTACAGACCTTGGCAAGTTGAGATTTTCAGCTGCTAATCTTTCGATTAGAGCATAGCAATTGAACACGTCTTCCTGTAGATATTTATTGAACAAAGTTTATACTCTTTTTGGTTAGTTGAACATTTAATCTGATCACGCAAACAAAGCCCCGAACTTACAATTTCGAGAAAATGAGAACAGAGGATGGAATTCATCTTACACTCCAATTCCATCCTTGTTAAACCCTGATCTAACGCTGCAAGGGTGGCAGCAATTGCTATAGCAGACGGTCGATGATCTATCAAACTGATCTCTGCATTCATTCAGTTGAATCAATATGTAAGAAGTCATTGCCAACATGACAAATAAGAATTCGCCGAAAGGTTACCTCTCATTAGAGTCAAGATCAATCTGACAGTCCTACGTAACATTAGCTTTGATGGCGATTCGTCCTTGCAGCATTTAACGATGAAGTAGTGAAGAAAAGAAAAAGGTGTAACAGAGATCATTTTCCATTCTAATGTGCTTAATACCAGCAGCTCCATTCGTTGAACGAGTTTGTTCTCAAAATTATAGTCGTCGATCTGGAATTCTGACAAAGATGGTATCTTCATCTCCTCCATCTTTGCAGCCAAAGAAAGACATGCCACTGACAATAATCTAACTGCCCACAATTTCTCACCCTGAAAATGATTGAACAAAAAGGAAAATCAAATAACCCAAAAAAAAAAAAAAACGTAACAAGTAATGAAACAGAAACTCAAGAAAAACATAACAAGTAGCATCTTACATCAATAGACCGTCTTGACAGGAATCTATCAAGGTAAAGCATGGACAAATAAGCTGTTTGTAAACGAAATCCAAAGGTTGATCTACTCTGCATTAATTAATCCCCGGAAAATAAGCAACTAATTAAACTTCACAATGGTTTAGACTCTACACCATAGCTGAACTCGATGGAAAAAGAAAAAAAGAAAAAGGGAAGAATCAACAAGACACTGACTTTAAGAATCCATTCGATAGCTTCCAAGCGGGCACATTTGACCCAGTTTTGAAACACACCAGATTGATCCACTTTAAACCCAAAATTGGTTTCTCTTTCAATCAACATTTCTAAGTCCCCTTCCCTATTAGAGTAATCACCATTCTGTGGAAGATCCATGAATGCAATCTCATGATCTCCTGCTCCTTCATCAAGGCAGCAAGTATCAGTCTCTTGACAAAGGAGGCCCTGAACAGATTCACCGTCCATGTTTATTTCTGTCACTTTTGTGCCTACTCTTGCACATCAAATCCAGTAGAAAATGTCCCATACACATTATTCACCGCCAAAAGCATGACTTGGACAACCAAAATGGGGTTTGACCAGCACAGTATCAAAACAGAGAGAGAAATTGCGATGAAGAAAGAAGAACAGTCACTTTGCCAAAAACTCAGGTTTAAGAGTTCTGGGTTCCGGTTGGATTCGTTTCTAGCATGTACTTTAGTATCTGCAGTACTGTATTTAAATGCGGAGTTTCTTTTTCGTTTCTATTGTTCTTACTTCTGAGTTCTGACCAACATTTTTTTATGCAGTTAGTGTTGTGTTTGTATCTGCGGACTGAGTTTGACTGAGACTTAGGGGTGTGCTTGGTTTCAGGGCACGGGTAGTGTTTGTGGGGCTTTGTTTGACATACGCCAGCACTAGGAGCGTGGGATTCACGGGGAAATGAGAAACTGACGTGAAAGTGTCAAGTATGTAACCGTACATGGGGTCGTACCTGAAACCGCACTCTTTATGATTGGTGATTGGTTGGATTAGAGTTTGTAGGCCAATCAAAACACTTGATAACGTGTCTTCTACTTAGAAACGGAAACTCGGAGCATACGGTAATGACCAGGAACACCACTAATCACAACCTTAGCTTACCTTCAACAGATGATAGAATTAGTTAATTTCGAAAAAAAGAAAACAAAAAGAGTAAAAGAGTTACTAGATGGATTTATTGTTTTCTTCGAGCAATTCGGGCTGTTCACTTAAGGACGAATTTGTTTATATTTATATTTTTAATTTTTGGGTTTATTTTCAAAATTTATTAAACAAGTCCGATTGTTTGATTTTTTTAGTTTTAGTTTTTGATTTCGATTTCTTCTAAAAAAAATAATAATGTGGTTTTTATTTTTTGTTTATGTTTTTTCTTAATCTAATTTATTATTAACTAAATATATATTGTTAAATTATTTAATGTATTAATTATTAATAAAACTAAAAATAATTTGATTTACTATTGTATATTTAATTAATTAAAATTAATTATTAATATAAATTAGGAATAAATTAATTATTAGCAAATGTAATAACTTAATTAAAACATATTAATAAATCTAATTAAATTTAAAATGTCTCCAAAAATATAAATTTAAAATAAAATTTTTATTTAATATATTAAAATAAATATTTAATTTAAATAAAAATTTAAAATATAATTAAACAAGTTGTTATCTTTATTTAAAAATTAAAATTAAAAATTAAAAATTAAAAATTAAAATTAAAAACCCCAATGTGAATTACATCTACACGCTGTGAAACATGGATCTAATTTGACATTTGATTTTATGACAAAGAGGCAGTCGAAAATTAAAGTAATTTTTTTTTCAATTTTTATTAAATGAGACTGTCCTATTGCGTTAATCGATGGGGTAACCTAATAGAATAAAAACACGTGGCAGCAATTTACTTGGTGTTCATTTTATAAATTAAAATTCTCTTTTCACCCTAAAATAAATAATTTAGCTCTTACTCGTATACATACATATATATATATATATATATGTGCATGTATAAAATGGCCTATTAAAAACATCCTTGATTATATTGTATGTTTACAATTATTTTAATTACTGAATCACGTGCCATACGTTTGACCGGAGCATCCAAGTAGAAATGGAAAAGGGCTG
This sequence comes from Erythroxylum longipes, assembly GCA_027563885.1. NCBI lineage: Eukaryota > Viridiplantae > Streptophyta > Magnoliopsida > Malpighiales > Erythroxylaceae > Erythroxylum > Erythroxylum longipes. The sequence continues at coordinate 5,321,393 of JAOQMS010000006.1, read as the reverse complement.
AAGACCTTTACCTTTAGATTTAGATATTCTAGCTAAAAATAAAAATAAAAAGGCGTAAAAAAAGAATTAAAAGAAAACAAAAGAGACTTGTGTCAGCTTACGAGAAAGGAGAGTCCAACAACAGATTCCAGCTCTTGTTCTTACCCAAAAGCTGAGACAAAATCCCAACATTAGTTAATTAAATTACTCGCCAGCAAAAGAATCGTGACAGCCACTAGCCAGGCCTATCCTCTTGGCAAAATTCGCCTTACATGCTAGGGTATAAAAATTAAGACATGACACAAGATCCAAAAGCCAACCCAACCAATTCAATCAGACCTCCAACCATTAAACTTAGTTCTCACATTTTGATTCCTTAACCAAAATCATGCTTTGCTTGAACTTGGATAACTGGGTCAGACCCACTAAAAATTAAAACTGGCATTTGTTTCTGTACTAAGAAAACAATAAAAGTGTACATCTGGTCGTGTCTTACCTTATCACTGTTGAATCTTCCTTGTCCTCCTCGCATATGGTTATCTGACTTGCATCTTTCATACCTTAATTCTTGCTTCTGCTTTGACCGCCAAAGTACAGATCAGAGCTGCAGCTATTTATTATGGATTAATATTCATGTAATCAAATTCCAAGTAAGTTTATCGTCAGGCCAGGGATTAGTCAATCAATTCCTTTATTTTTTTCTTTCTTTTACCAATCCAAGGTTAAATCTAACGAGATCCAAGTTTTAGGCTGATAACCTTAACTCCCTCCAATCCTGTTCAAGCTATGAAAAGTAAATAAAAGGAACAACTTTTATCATCATCAGCCTTCATTTATAGTCAGTAGTGCGCTGTATATACAGACTCAATTCACAATATCAGTAGACATCTAATCCTTCAGTTCCTACATCTCATAGGAATGCCTTTTGTTTTCATTCTCTAGTTTCCAGATTGGCAATATATATAAACCATTTCATGTATATATCCTAGCTAATTCCTAAGTAGATAGCCTTTGAATTATAGAAAAAAAAAAGTATTAGTGAGTATTGATCACTATCAATATCATAAATAATAATAATAATAATAACAATAATAATAATAATTACTAATGACTATATAATTATTAATATATTTCTTATAAAAAATAATGTTTTTTCTTTGATGAAGATAGAAACTTAGCAGAAAGTCGCGCTATCGTGTTACACTACAGTAAATACGGTATGTGCGGACAAATTGTTTAAGACACGAATCTTTGCTTTGGATTATGTGCTATTCAGAAAATTAACTTTGGGGAAGAGATGATGTAGTGTTCCTGTCCACAATTCACATGCTTTGCCAGCATTTCTTAGCTTAATTTCCAATCATTGATCGTCAAGTGATCTCAATCCCAATTCCTCTGGCATTCGGTTTTATTAATTCTCAACTAACATGTTTAATTTATTTTCCTTCGTATGCTAAGCTTGTTTTTGGTCGACAAGATGATCTGGTATAACTCATATTAATTAACATCTCCAGGAATAGGAATAGGAATAGGTGCATCTTTAGAAACTTGAATGCATGTAATAAGCATTAGTATATGGATTTTAATATTCACCTTACTCATTTTGTATCTACCTTGAAATTTAGAATTAAAACTGAAATATTTTGTATCTTAAAAAAACCCAAGAAATATGCAAAAAGAATAAACATTGTTCAATTACCAAAGCAAATTTCTTTAAATAATGAAACTTTATATATATATATATAAATCTTATATTTAAAAAATATATCTTTACTTAGTCATTAATCCTTTAATTACGATAACATGTATATTAAGGATTATGTTTAATATAATTTATGTGTATAAGAAAATTTATGTTGCTAAGTAAATTTTTAATAGAAGTTGAAAAACTAAATTTAATATTTTTTAAAAAGCTCAACTATTTCGTGTATAGGAAATTTATTAGCTAACTTTAAATTTTGTTGGTCCATATAATTACTTTAATTTATTATCGACTTATTTCATTACCTGGTGAAAATATGTAAACATGATGTCTTAATCAAACTTTGTGCTAGGAAAGACGACTGGTGTCGGTAGGATGAAATTGAAGCACATCTTTCCCTATCTCACCACATATTTACAACATTGAATGACTATACTAAGCTTACGTCTCTTTCTATGGGGTCCCAAATAATTCTAAGGCTAGCATATACTATTTCCCTCTTATGATCTTTTTACGATTTTTGTTGTAGCAAAGTATAATAGAAGTGAGAAATGTCAATGAATCCTTTTTGAAATCATGAAACTTGGAAGAAGATTCAACTTACCATGGCTCATTGTAGTCCCCAAAAGATTTGAAGGTTGTGACCAACACACCCTCAACCTTTAAGTTGCGATGTTGTGACTCTTGATAAGCTTGTTCAAGAGCTAGTACAGTAATTTGGAAGTCATTTGAGCGTGTACACTGAATAGGTACAATCTTAAGCCAAGTTCTCCACTTAAGATCACGATTAAATTTGAAAAACATTAAAATAAGAATGATGAGAAACGTACATTTCATGCATAATTAACAAGTAACTTGGATTACTAGCAAAAGGAAATGCGAATAAGATGCACGCACCCAAGGCAGTATGGTATAGGAAAAAGAAATGCATGGCCAGGTTCAACAAAACAGAAGATGAGAGTTTTATTGGGAGAAGCCGCGAATGTCGGCTCCCTGAAAATTTTTCCATTAACTTAAGCATGATAGCTTATGGAAATAATGCATGAGAAGAAATTGAGGGCATTTTCG
>JAOQMS010000006.1:5272966-5299823 GCA_027563885.1 Erythroxylum longipes | reverse complement strand
TTTTCTAGTCCAGAAATTACCCCGAAATTTCAGAAAAACAATTTCTAAAATTCTCCAAAAATTCGAAAACCATAATGCCTCTCTCCAACTCAAATTTTTATACACACAAATCACATTTATTCACAATCACATTTCTTAATACTTATACCAGAAATGTTATGAATGCATGTACAGTCATTTTTCAGGTGCAAAATTCACTATTCACATATATGCGGATGCTAGATTAGGCATGAACATGGAAAGGCATTTCTAAGCGCCCATTGACCACTCAAAAATACTATTCTAACCTCCCCATCGGTGATGTGATGTTACAAGAAAGGCCACACCACATCAAGCACCAAGGAATGCACATTCCAAGAAATCAAAAAACACCACATACCACAAACAGAGAAGTACAAGGAAGATGGATTTAGGATTAAGGATTTTTAACACTCCTAGAAATAGAGAAATGTGAGAAATGAGGTTGATCTTCTGAATTGCCTTCATATCCTATTCCAATGACAATGTTTAGGTTTTGCCTAAACATTTTCATTTGGAAATAAAGCTAGATGATAGCATTTAGGAAAAACCCAAACATTGTTGTGTGAAAATTTTGTAACAAGCTTTGTTTAATTGTGTAATGTTTGGGAGAAACCTAAACGATGACATTTGTTTAATTATTTTGGGTTTACTTACCATGTAGGATATGCATATGGAATGGGGCCCATATAAAAATAATAAAATGTCATAAGTACCTTTTTTAATAAAAGTGTTATGAAAATATTAAGTCGGGATTCTTATTGAACATTTAAAAATGATAGGTTCTTTTAAACATTTATGAAACCTTAGGTTTTCAATTTTTGAACGCATTGAAATATTAAGGTTTAAATTGAATTTTATAAAAAATATTATGATCTAATTTGTCGTTTTTTTCCAAATTAATAATGTAACTATGTATCTTTAATAACTCACTTCCTTTTTTTATTTCTTCTTTTAGACCTCCTCCACTCAAGATTTCAACCTTCTTGTTCTTATCCTACCACATAGCATGGAGACAAATAGGTCGTTCTACTTCACATCTTTTGGAAAAGGGTTCAACATATTTATAAAAATCACTAACATCCCTTGAATCAATTGTAGTGGCACTTATGAAATTTTATTTTCTTCTTTTAACATATTATACAAGTACTCAAAATTTGATAAGATATCTACCATATAATCAAGGGTTTTACAAAAATTTGATTCCAATTTCTTTGTCTTATTAACCCTAACATCATCATTTTGTTGAATGTTAACAAACTTTGTTTTTATTTATAAGTTAATAACATCCTTGTGCTACCTCCTAGTAAAAAGAAATTTTTAAATATTTTTATCTTAATCTTACTCAAAAAATTCAAATGCAACAGACAATTGCTTTGAATTTAAAGAATATGTAATTACACCATACTAATTGCGGTGAGTCATTTAATGCAACTTTGTATAACGTAGCAATATTACACCCTTCACCCATATTTTCTACCTTATATAACTGGTTATATCCTTCAATAAAAGTTTTGGTCACCTTAATATATCACACTTTTTAGGTCATCTTGTACAATACAAAATAAGATATCGGAGTATATAATGCGAATTAAGTATTTTCTCAAGCTACATGAGCTTCTAAACAAAGGAGCTATGAAGAAGGGCTTAGATGAATTGTAAAAGGTTTAAATTAAGCATTGAAAAAAGTTGCTAGAGATCCATTAAAGAACATTAGAGGACCACTAACAAAGAGTAGAGTAAAGAAGGCTTAAGAAGCTCTTAATAATATAATGGTGGATCCTTATGTAAGAAGTAAAGCTTTGCTATTTTAAGAGACTAAATTCAAACCCATAATGTTGAGGTGTAGGCTTTAGAAAAAGGTCATATAATATAACTGACACCGATGCTAATCATGTATTGATTTTTGGAGATTTAAGAAATATAAAATTATTGACAATAGAGTCATTCCAGTGTCGAGTGTTAGTTTTACACTGGGTTTATACCTTAGAGAAATAGAAGGAAATTATTGTTAAAGTGGTCCTGTGACTAACATTAAACTCATCTTTGTTGAGCACAAGTTAAGTTTTATAATAAAATGGGCATCAATGTGCTCCTAGACAGGCTCCAGACTCATGATTTAGTTATTTAGGTTTTGAAATTTCAAAATATTATTTCCTTTTAGGACTATAGTTGTTAGGGTTTTTACGAGATTAGATTTTACACCTATAAAGGGCTATCTTATAGATATAGTAGAAAACAAAATCGTTATCATTGATTAATAAAACATACTTAGAGAGAAGTTTTTCATCTTTTGCAAAACTCTTGTTTTAAGTTCTCTAATAACTTGTGATCTTATCTAATTTGTTAGTGACAATCAACCCTAAAATCTTATCACTCTCACCCCATATTTTTTATGAGTTTGGTGATTTATACCCCTTTTTTATGATTGAAGTTTGTTATTTTGAACCAAACTTATCTTTATAAAATGATCCTTGGTCCTTTTCATATTGGTATGGAATCTTACTAATCCTATTAGTGAAGTTTGTATCAGAATATTGGTATCAAGGTCATCTTCTACAAAGAATATTGGTATCAAGGTCATCTTCTACATTCATGTTTGTTCTTAAATTCATTTATACATATTCTTAATATTCTTTTGTCTTTGTATCATACGGTTAATTCTATTTGTTGTTCTTATTATTTTTATTGTTGAGTTCTTAATCTTTTTCTTCTCTATTCGATCTAATTGGGTTACATCGAGCTTAATTCTCTATTTTTATTTTTATATTTTCTTAGCCTCTAATTGTGTCTTATTCATTTGTTTATATCAAATTTGCTTCTTTAAGAGCTGTTTGATAAAGTGGATGGTTAAAAGTAGACTTCTTTATAGATTAGTGAGTTTGTAAATAACCTTTAGTCAAGAGTTTGGGTTATAAGGTAGAGTGAATTTTAACATAAACATGTGAGGGATTGCATTTTCTACTAACATTTTTTGTAGGTTAATTATTACTAAAAAATGAAACAAAAACTCTTCAAAAGACAAAGAAGAAAATGACGTGGATAAAGAGGCGATAGATTTGGAGTTCATCATGAGCACAATACAAGGTCAATATGGGCACTTAATTAGGCAATTCAATGAAGTGAAGAATAAGTTAGATAAACATGAAGTTATCATAGTTAGTTTACAATATAACTGTGGATGACTTTTAAGGTTTATGATGAGTTTAAGAGTGTTTTCGACTACTTAGGAGAGTTATACCTAAAAGGAGGCAAAGGAAAAATAGGTGGAAGAGAAGGTAGTATAGGGATATAAAGAAGGAGCAGATTTTGTTTAGGTTATGATAAAGGGTACGAAGAAAGGTTAGATAACACTACAATACCACCTTTTGTAGAAAAAATAAACCTAGATTCATATTTGGAGTGGAAAAAATGTGAAGAGTTAGTTTTCTATTATTACTATTTTTTAGATGAGAAAAAGGTTAAATTGGAACTGACAAAGTTTGGTGATTATGTCATAGATCAACAAATCCTTATTAGGAGAAGGAATAAATAGTTGCCTATCAAAACTTAAAAGGAGATGAAATTGGTGACAAGGAAGCATTTTGTACTAAATTACTTGCTCTATCAAAAACTACAAACTTTAACTCAAAGTTTTAAAAGTAGCGAAGAGTACCACAAGAAGATGGAAGTTACCATAATAAAGGAAAGTGTAGAAAAGATATAGAAATAATAATAGCTTCCTTAATTTATGGATTAATCTAAAAATTGCTAATCTAGAAATAATAATAGCTTTCTTATATTGATTACTCATGAAATATAAGAATACAAAACAAGAAATATTTGAATTAAAATAAAATCTAGTTTTATAACAAAACCTTACAAGGTTACAATTAGAGTTTTAATTCCCTTTGAATTAGTTGAATTTCACCACATAAGATTGTTGTTTCAACACCAAAAATCAATGAAAATATGAAATATTAAGAGGAAACACAAATAAAAAAGAAAGAGAGCAATGTGGAGAAGTTAATATCATGTTTTCCCTCTCTTTCCTACTCAAAAACTAACTTCCTTCTATCTTGCAAAGATTCCATTCTAAACAAACTCAAATCCCTATATAAGAGGGATAGGAATAAGTCTCATAATTAAAATGAAACTCTTGGGGTGAATCTAGCATTAGGCATAATATTGTCTTATTCACTGTAACAATATGTTAACTTCTTCTAAAATTCGTGATTTTGAGAAATAATGCTATAATTTAATGCATTCTCCACTTGTCGCCTCCTAAAATAAAATAAATATTAATTTCCCCATTTAAGCTCCAAAATTAATGCAAAACAAAAGAGATAGGTCCAATGAACATAACTAAATAACATATTATCAATAATTCAAATACTTTAGGCAAAGAAAAAAAAGGAGATAAACACAAGGGAAAAGGAGTGAGTCGAGTAACCAGAGTGTAGGATGTGAGAGATGCATTATTGGATAAGTGCTAAGTGCTCTTTTTATTAACAAAGATTCTTTTCTTTATCTTAATGTTGACATTTATGATTTTTTACCTAGTGTTATTATTTCTCTTTTATAGGAATTTGATGATCTCTTTTAAGAGGGAATTCCTAATGGATTACCATCTACAAAAGGGATAGAGCACTAAATTAATTTTATTTCTAGAGCTCAAATTTCAAGTCATCTAGCATATAGAACAAATTTGAAAGAGACAAAAGAGATACAAAAGTAAGTGGAGGAACTCTTGAGAAGGGCTATATGAGAGAGAGTTTGAGCCCTTGCGCCTTGCTTGTTTTATTAGTACCAAAGAAGGATGAGTATTAGAGAATGAGTGCACAGCACTCATTGTTGCAGCTTTCCGCAAAATCACTGTATATTATAAATAGGTTAAATGATATGCTTGATGAGTTTGCATTTTTATTTTCTAAAATTAATCTAAAATCTTATTACTATCAAATTATGATTAAACAAGGTGATGAATAGAAAACTACCTTTAAAAGTAAATATGGTTTACATGGATGGTTAGCAATACCTTTAGTTTAACTACTACACCTAGCACTTTCATAAGATTAATGAACCATGTTTTGTATGGGTTTTTAGGAAAGCTTATTATGGTGTATTTCAATGATATTCTATATAGTAAGACCTTAGATGATCATCTTGAACATTTAGGAAAGGTATTGCCTGCATTTAGGTAATAAAAGTTTTATGAAATTTTGAATAAGTGTTTTTTTTTCACATCAAACATATTACATTTCTTAGATAGTGGTGCGTGAAATGGGCATAGAAATAGATGAGTAGAAAGTGAGATCTATTAAAGAGTAACCAACACTAAAAACTATGAGTGTTATTAGAAGTTTCCACAATCTAGCTAGTTTCAATAGGCGCTTTGTTAAGGAATTTAGCATAATTACTACACCTTAGACCAAATCAGTGAAAAGAGTGTAGGATTTAAGTAAGGTGATGATCAAGAAGGAGCTTTTAACTTATTGAAAAAGAAGTTAGGTTTGATTCTTTTATTAGCTTTACTTAACTTTGTCAACACCTTTGATATTGAGTATTATCTTTCGAGTGTAGGAATCGGGTAGTTTTGACGCAAGAAAGGAAATTAATAATACGGTGAGAAGTTTAGTGGAGTAGCTTAGACTACCTAACTTATGATAAAGATATGTATGCATTGGTGAGAGCATTAAATACTTGGCAACACGAATTATAACTTAATAAGTTTATGATAGATACAAATCAATGAATCATTGAAGTACATTTGAGGTCAAAGTAAGTTGAATAAGAGACATGCCAAATCAGTGGACTTTATTGAATCTTTTCCTTATGTGACGAAATATAAACAATTTAATGAAAATATAGTTATTGATGCATTATTTAGGAGGCATATTTTGTTGAGGACATTGTATACTAAATTGATGGGTTTTAAGCTTACTTGAGATTTATATATTGATGATCCTGATTTTGGTATTGCATTTAAAGTATATGAAAAGTTGCATTTGAAAAGTTTTGTAGGCATGAAGGTTACTTTTTTAAATAAAAATGATTATGCATGCCTCATAGTTCTTTAAGAGAGTTGTTTAAGAGAGAATTGCATAGGGGAGACTTAATGGGTCACTTCGGGATTAAAAAGGCCTTTGAGGTTTTGAATGAATATTTCTTTTGGCCACACATAAGAAGAGATATAGAGAAAGTGTGTGAAAGATGTGTTACACGTAAGTAAGCTACATATAGAGTGTAATCACATGGATTATACATACTTTTCCATATACCTAGTGAACCATGGATAGATCTCTCATAGTTTTTTTTTTTTTTAGTTTACCTAAGTTTAAAAAGGGTAATGATTTAGTTTTGTGGTGTGTAGGTTTTCTAAAATGGCAAATTTTTTTGTATGTCATAAAATCAGTGATGCATCCTAGATTGTTGAATTATCTTTTAATTAGATTATTATATCACATGAAGTTCCTATAACAATTACTTTGGATTAAGTTTTTTAGTTACTTTTGGAAAATTTTATAAGGAAAGTTAGGAACTAATTTATTATTCTTTATAACTTTCCATCCACAAATCGATTTCCAAATTAAGGTGGTTAATAGAACTCTAGGTGCTTTGTTGCATCTTATTGTTGGTAGGAATCTTAAAACTTAAGAAGAGTCATTATCTTTCATTGTATTTGTTTATAGTTAGACTATCCACAGTGCTATGGGTTATTCTCCTTTTAACAATGTTTATAAATTTAACTCATTATCTCCTTTAGATATTATGCCTATTTCTTTAGGAAAAAATGATAACTTATATGGAAAGAAGAGAGTTGAATTGGTAAATAAGCTATATGAGAAGGTAAGATTAAATATTAAGAAGAGGGCCTAGTAATTCACCAAGTGAGCTAATAAGGAGAGAGAAAGACATGATATTTGCCTTTCATTTTGTTTGCTTATAACTGGACTATCCATGGTGTTATAGGTTATTCTCCTTTTGAGATTGTTTATAAACTTAACTCATTTTCTCCTTTAGATCTTACACATATTCCTTTAGGAGGAAAAAATATGGCCTAGATGGAAAGATGAGAGTCGAATTGGTGAAGAAGACACATAAGAAGGTAAGATTAAACATTGAGAAAGGGACCATTACTACATCAAGCAAGCTAACAAAGGGAGAAAAAAAGTGATATTTAAACATGATAATTGGGTTCAGATATATTTTTAAAAGGAGAGATTTTTAAGCAAACGTAAGTTCAAGTTGCAACTAAGAGGAGATGGACCTTTTTAAGTTATAGAAATAGTGAATAACATATACTTATAAAATCAAAGTGAGTATAGTGTTCGTACTACTTTTAATTTTTTTATTTCTCCTCCTTTTGATTATTTAAATGAAGATGTTGATTTGAGGATCAATAGTTTTGAAGAGAAAGGAAATAATAGGAATTAAGCATTTACTCAAGTTACATAAGTTTTTAAGTGGGGACCCACGAAGAGGGCTTAAATATATTGTGAAAGATTCATATTAAGCAATGATGAAAGTTACTGGAGATCTATTGAAGAAAACTAGTGGACCATTAACAAGGAATATAACAAAGAAGGCCAAGAAGCTTTGAATGATCTAATGGTGGATCTTTATGGTGAAACTTTGCTACTTTGAGAGATTGAAGTCAATCTTATAATATCGATTCAAGCGAAGGAGGCAATTTTGAAAGAGATTATAAAATGTAACCTCATGTTGGTGACCGATGTTAGTCATTTATTGACTTTTTGAGGGTTAAGAGATAGAACTAACCAATGCCAAAGTCATTATGATGTCAGGCGTTAGTCTTATACTAATTTGCACCATAAAAACTAGAAGGGAACTAAAGTCTTAGTGGTCTTCTGATTGATGCAAACTCGTCTCTGTTGAGCATATGTAAAGTTTCAATACCGATGTGCTTCCTAAACAAGTGCCAATCTCATGGTTTAGTTGTTTAAGTTTTTTAAATTTTAGAATGTTATTTCCTTTTTTGACTCTAGTTCTTAGGGATTTTATGTTCCTAGGATTTTATACCTATAAAAGGTTATCTTTTGGATGTAATTTAGAGCATCATTATTATTGATTACTCAAATATAATTAGATCAAATTTATTGATTCTTTAAAGAAACTCTTTTTTTAGGTTATCTAATTATCTAATAACTTGTGATCTTATCTATCTTGCTAGTGGCGATCAACTTTAGAATCTTATCAGATACGTCATGTCTTTTTTTCGGTATGATAATTCATATCCTTCTCTTATGTTTTAAGTTCTTCATTATTAAATTAGAATTGTCTTAATAGAATGATCCTTGGTCATTTTAATCTTGGTATTGAATCTCACCAGTCTTATTAGTAAAAGTTATATTAATAAACTTATAAAATTCTTTCTCAATATCAAATTGCATAACCAAATATAAACTATTTCCCTCACATAAATAATCAAATTCCATCATATGCTCAATCTTTTCCCCAATTACTTCCTTGTATTTCTTAATAAATTGTCTCAATGTTCTATTAGTATACATATAGCCATTAAAGTTAGCATTAACAACCTCATTTGTTTGCATCATTGACATTCTTGCCCCAAAATATTTCCTAACATGTGGTAGAGCCCACCTCATGTGATTTTGTCACGAATTTTCAATGTTGGTGGCATCATATACAACTAATACAAATGTATTTTTTAAATATTTTTATAACTCTTATAAGTATTGAATTTCTTAATTACTATTTTTAGCATATGTCATGGACAAATTCGTTGTCCTATTTTAAGGAATACTAGCTCAATGATAGTGAATTGTTGTCCATACACCTCAACCATATACAAAAAATTTAACGAAAAAATATTTGGTCATATCATTAATTAATAGTGCATGAATAAACAATATAGATTGTTTGTAATGGTTTATGCTAACATAGGTTGGTATTAAGCCTTCAATAGTTGTAATAGTTGTAGGAATTTTTTGGGAATTTATGTTGAACTAGATGAATGCAAAATTCTTAGTTTTTTCAAAAGTAAGTACAATTATGTCTGTTATAGTCATTAAAAGGGTCTTAATATGTAATTGGTAACACATGTTAGGGATAATTAGACAACACAGGCTAGGGATGATTAGACAAGCATTTAATGTATATAATGCAGTTTTTTAGGAGTTATAGAATATTGTGATTAACTGATACATGTCCACTAATTATTTATCTAGCTTGTTAAATAATAATGACCGATCTATTCATATTGCTATCAACGAAACCTTGGCCTTACTGTTTGAGCATGTTGAGCAAGTTAAGGGATTAGTGGATGATAAAGAAAAAGGATTTTCTCATGTACGAGGAGTGAGAAAGAGAATTATTATTCAATTCAAATGACTTTACAAAGGCTCTAATCAATGATAAAAAAGAAAGATCTTCATAACTAGAAAATATTATTTAAGAATGCCATAGAGTTTCTTGAGGTACAATCAATGATACAGATACCATTTTGTAATAATCGGTACTAGCCGAAAGGTATCATACTAGTCAGAATACGGAATGGTATCACCTCTTTTAGTACTGGCCTTGGGTATCGGTCGGTACCAACCAATATTTGAAATACTGGAAAAATATTAGTGGTACCTTTAATTTTGAAAATTTAGGGACTAAATAGCAAAAATTTTAAAATAAAATCAACCCCCCTCCCGACTTTGTGACTTACCTCTCTGCTCTATCTGTCTCTCACAACTATCTCTCTTACCTCTCTTTCTCTTACAGTTACTGCTATGTCTGCCTCCCTCTCCACCACCACTCTCCTCTACTCTAGTCTCCATGGCGCCTCTCCTCCTTCTCCTCCTCGGCTTCACCTGCTGCTACCTCACTCCTTCCCTCCTCTACCTACTACTATCCGCATCCAGCTCTGTCCACCTCCACCATCGCTGCTTGATACTGCTCATCTTCTGTAGAAACCAGATCTGGTTTTCACTCGACCTAAGTCTGACCCACCAAAAGCCCAAACTGACCCACTAAATTTGTGATATTTTTTAGTATGTTTTAGATTTTTTTTGCTCCTAACATTTGTGAATTGTGATTCTGAGGTTGTGAATGGTTGGAACTTGGTGAATTTTGTGAATGGTTGGAAGAGCTTGGAATTGAATTGTTGTGAATGGTTTATGGTTGGATTTGGAATTGAATGAAATGGAAGAAGTGTGTTGTTTATCTGTTTTGTTTGGAAGTTCATAAGTCACTGAGGCCCTAAGGCGTTTGGATTTAGAATTTGGATTGGTTTATTACAATTTGCAATTACAAACTAAATTATAAATAAATTAGATAACAAATTAAATCAAATTAAGCCTCTCTATATAATTTGAATTTGATTTGAATTATTTGGGTTGGTTTAAATGTTTAAAAATAAAAATTGTTTAACAATATTCAACCTTTTTAAAGATTGAATGCAACATTTATAACATCTTTAAAACACATATGAAAATATTTTATACATTAATAATTCAGTATCATGAAATTTGCAATTATTTGAGTCTTTGAATCATGAAATTTGCAATTATTTGAGTCTTTGACTCGATTTAGAATTTTGAGTTAAAATAACTTTGTTTAATTAAAAAAGCAATAATATAACTGTAAGTTTAATAGTAATTACATATCATTAAAATTCTTATTAAAGCAATATTAATTAGCGCAATTTGTAGCAAATAAACTATAAATTATAATTCAAGATAGTTTTTTTAAACTCTTTATGCATTTTTCCTAGGTTTAGCTTAATTTATTTTATATTAACTAAAATTTTGGTGAATAAATATAAAATTACTGAATTGTTGGTTTTTAACTTGATGAATTATGTTAGATAAAATTGAATTGTGTTGGATGAAATTGAATTGTGTATAATGTAATAATACAAAATGAGTTATATGACATATGATGGACATATGTATTGTGTAATTGTGTATATTGAATACTTGAACTATTAGTTTTTGACTTATTGATGAATTGTGTTGGATAAAATTGAATTTTGTATGACATAATTATATAAAATGAGTTATATTACATATGATGGACATGAGAATTGTGTAATATGTTGAATACTTAAATTGTTGGTTTTTGACTTATTGATGAATTGCGTTGAATAAAATTGAATTGTGTGTGATGTAATCATATAAAATGAGTTATATTACATATGATGGACATGTGTATTGTGTAATTGTGTATGTTGAATACTTGAATTATTGGTTTTTGACTTATTGATGAATTGTGTTGGGATAAAATTAAATTGTGTTGGATGAAATTGAATTGTGTATGATGTAATCATACAAAATGAGTTATATTACATATGATGGATATACGTATTATGTAATTGTGTATGTTGAATACTTGAATTGTTAGTTTTTGACTTATTGATAAATTGTGTTGGATAAAATTGATTTGTGGATGAAATTGAATTGTGTATGATGTAATCATACAAACTGAGTTATATTATATATGATGGACGTGCATATTGTGTAATTGTGTATGTTGAATACTTGAATTATTAGTTTTTGACTTATTGATGAATTATGTTGGGATAAAATTGAATTGTGTTGGATGAAATTGAATCTTGTGTGATGTAAGAATACAAAATGAGTTACATTACATATGATGGACATGCGTATTATGTAATTGTGTATGTTGAATACTTGAATTATTAGTTTTTGACTTATTAATGAATTGTGTTGAGATAAAATTGAATTGTATTGGATAAAATTGAATCGAGTGTGATGTAATCATACAAAATGAGTTACATTACATATGATGGACATGCGTATTGTGTAATTGTGTATGTTGAATACTTAAATTGTTGGTTTTTGAATTATTAATGAATTAGTGTTGGACAAAATTAAATTATGTTAGATGAAATTGAATTGTATACAATACATCATACATAATGAGTTATATTATATAAGATGAACATGAGTATTGTGTAATAAAATTACGTGTTCTTTATTTTGATATATGTCTTCATTTATTGTTATAAATAAATGGAAGGAAGTTCAAGGACTCCTGATCAAATTGCTTTAAAAAGATACAATGATCCAGCTGGAGCTCATGTTGTATTGGTCTCAGGTATGTAGAACCATACTATTTGCTTGTTTTGTAACAAGCATTTGAAAGGTGGCAAAATCACCCTATTAAAGAAGCATTTAACTGAGTTAAAGGAGATGTGGAATCCTATAAAAAAAGTAAGTCATAACGTGAAGTGGCAAATGGAAACTTTGCTTGAAGAATATCAACACGAAAAAGATAGAAGGAAGACATTGAGTTATCAAATTGGCAATAGAAGTTCATTTGCTGGTTTTCGTGATGATTGTGGAAATGCTGAAGGTAGTAGTGGTAGTGATAATGGTAGTGTTCCATCGTAGGCCCAGCAAGAAGTGAATGTTACACCTAAACCTGATATTAGGAAAAGAAGAAGGTAGATGTCAAATTTTTTGCACCATGAACAACTCTTGGAGCCCAGCCTTCAATTCTTAGTGCCATGTAATCAAGAGATGCGACTCACAATGTTGATATAGTAATGACTAGATAGTTGTATGATATAGGTGTAACATTTAATGCTTCCCAATCATCCCATTATCAGCCTATGTTGGATGTCATAGCCTCTTACAGTCTGGGATACAAAACTTCTTTAATTGATTATTACAAAGGTAAACTTTTGAGTTGCTTAATTTCTAAAATTAAAAGTTATTTGGAAGAAAGAAGAGTGGATTAGGCTATTTATGGGTGTTCAATCATTTGTGATGGTTGGACAAATAGAAGACATAAGCCTATTATAATTTATTTGGTTTATTCTACAAATGGCTCAATATTTTTGAAGTCTATTGATGCATCTGGCCTTATTAGGAATACTAATACTTTATTTGAGATATTCGAAAAATTTGTGAATAAAGTAGGGCCAGAAAATATTGTTCAGTTCATTACTGACAATGATTTCGCTTATAAAGTGGCAGAAAAAGGTTACAAAACAAGTATAATTCTTTTTTTGGACTCTTTGTGCTGCACATTGCATTGACCTAATATTGAAAAATATATGAGATGCTATGTATTTTCCTATTATTGATGAAACTGTTCAGAAAGCTAAAAAGGTGATCAAGTTCATCTATAATCGTGCATAGGTGTTGAATTTAATGAGTTGTTACAATGAAAAAAGAGTTAAGGCAAATGTTTACAAGTGATAAGTGAGTTTCATCTCAGCATACTAGGTTTAATGTTATATTGGAGGTTTCCAGAATTATAAAGGAACATAGTGAATTTTGGTCTCAATGCCAATTTGTTATCTGAGTTTGTGAGCCTTTGGTGAGGGTGCTTCGCTTGGCTAGTAGTGAAAAAAAGGCAATAGTAGGTTTTTTTTGATATCATGAAGAGGGCAAAGGAAGCAATCAAGGCCAATTTGAAACAAAGGCCTTCTTTGTAGACACCATATTTTGCAGTCATCAATGAAAGATAGGAAAGACAACTTTCTTCTCCGTTTTATACAGCTGGAGCGTTTTTTAATCCTAGTGTCTATTTAAGACCAGATTTTACAAAGAAAACTAAAGTTAATAGGGGAATGCTATTAACTATTACAACAATTGTTGCTTATGACATGATGCAAGATCTCTTGACCTCACAAATAGAGCTTTATATGAAGTCTTTTGGAGATTTTAGAATGTTGATTGCTATTCGACAAAGAGGAAAAACCTTATCCAGGTATTAGTTATTTCCCTTTTCTTACTTGTTGAAAATTTATTATCACTTTATTTTGTTTATAACGTTACTTTTGTTATCTTATGACGTACGATTTTTTGGTGAGATCAATTCGGAAGTGGCAATCCAAAATTAGAAAGATTTGCAATTCAAATTTTAAGTCAATATGTGAATGCAACAAACTGTGAATAGAACTGGAGCACATTGAATTTATAGATTCCAAAAAAGAAATAGATTGAAGCACAAGAGATTGAATAATTTGGTCTTCGTTCGTTACAATTTAAAGCTTTGAGAAAAGTATGTTATTATTATTAATTTCAATATAATTTCTTATAATTTTCTAATAATTAAAATTTATTATTTACTAGGACTCTCAATAGTACAAGTAGTTCAATAGATCCAATTTGCATTGATAATGTTGATCTTTTGGCGAATTGGGTTTTTGAGGAACCAAGTTTGGTTGACGTGAATAACTTGGAAGATAATCTTAGATAGAAAAGAATTGGCATGTCATTTGGTGCATTGAATTTGAATGATGATAATGATGAGGCTCCTCTCAATGATGAGAATTTTGTATCAAATGACAATTAAGGTCAGTGTAGTTATATAGGGCATCCTCCCGTAGACAATTGAATGAAGTTCTAAATTTCCAGGTTTTTGTTTTTCCTCTTCTTTTAATTTTATTTATATTTGATATATATGTTAAATTCTATATATGCAATGTAATTGTAAATGTTTTTGTTTCAAGTTTCATTTTTACTTGGTTGTTTCCTCATTGCGAACTCTTGTCGTAAATTGTAATAGTTTGATAATTAAGAATATTTATTGTTTTTTCTTTGATATTTTAATGTAATTATTACTTATTGTACGATGAAATTGTAATATTTTAAATACTTTGTATTATTTTTAATTTTATATTTGTATAATGATGATTGTCTTTTTTATATTAATTTTAGTTATTATTTATCTATGAAATATTTGAAAATTATTTTTATTTCATATTAATTGTGGTTATTATTTATTATTATGATTTTTGGAGATATGATTGATGTAAACTTATAAGTACAATATGACAATGGACTATTTTGTAATTTTTTTTAAAAATTAGAGATTATCTTATAAATTTAAAAAATTACCCAAAATGATACCCAGCTATTATCAATACAGTATTGTACTAAAACCTAATCCGATACCAAGGCTGGTACGGTATTCGTAACATTGGGTACAATGTTTGCATTGCCTTTCCTTCTTCAAAATTTTTTAATATATGATATTACCATCTCTTCTGAGGATGGCTATACTCCTAAAAATTGTCTAAAGTTATATTATAATAAAAATTAAAAGTCAGTATAACACGCATTGATAAAACTTAACTTTTTGAAAAATTGGAATGGTGGTTGATTTATGAAACATATATAGGTTAATAAATTCCTCCAATAAGTCATTGAATTTCCTAAAAAGAGACTTCGTGAATAAATCCATTATAGATAAATAGAGTGAGAAAATAAAGTGAGAAATAATAGACTTAGCTAGAATAAAACAATATCATTGTATGAATTGCTTAGTTCCTATAGCCATACTCGCTGTTTCACTTACACAGTAATTTAATAAATCAAAGACATGTGTTTTGTGTTAGGGGAGGAAGCACTACAATTCATATTTGATATGGTTCTCCCTCTATGAATTCATTTCTCTAACTTCTCTAAAAAAATTTCTAGAACTTCTTTGAAGTTTTCTCATCTTCATAAAAAATTCATACTCTTAACAATGTTAAGATTCAGAATTACCACTATGCACCTTGAGGGTTAAGCTCAAGAGAGGTAAGTAGAGGCTAATAGGAATTTGTGGAATGGAAGGAATTGCTAACAATCATTAACCAAATATTTGATGAAGAAATTTTTTAAGAAGCAAAAACAAAAGGTTCCTTATAAAAATAGTTTGCCCTATTTAACGACTATTTAAACAAACTATTATTGCTAAAAAACTAGTTGATAAGGTTCTTTTTAAAGATAGGCATAAAATTAGTCCACATGCCCCCTCAGTGGATATATTTTTTTTAATCGAAGACTAACAAAAAAGTTCAAAATTTTCAAATATGTTTTTGTAAACTATTTAAATCCTTTTTAAACGTGGTAAAATATTTATTTTTAAATTAAGTTCTAATAAAAATTTTAATTTGACCATTTTACCGTCAACAAAAAGTAAAATGCTAGGGCTTGGATAGAATTCATAGCATCCTACAAGTATACGAATGTACATCAATAAAATGTCTACGTACGTACGTTCTACTATGACTACAATACGAAACAGCAAACAAAAAATTTTAATAAAGTTCAAACCCTCCATTGACAAACTAGGAAGATCAAACCCATTCGAAGTTTGTTTCTTTAGGCAAAACCAAAGCAATCAGAGAAGTTGAAGAATCGGGTGCAATTGAGAACATGGAACACACATCGTCAGAGTAGGGAAGTATAAAGAGCAGCCTGGACCACATGGATTTAACAGCTGGAATCTTAATTACTCCTGCGCATTCCCTCTGCTTTAAGTATAATATGAAATCCTGAAACTGCAGCGCAACAATATGAGTGCCTAGGCGGTACAAAATATAGGGGCGAGTTGACTCCCTGAAATTAGTATCTCTAACGTGGAAAAAAGAGGATAGATAAACACACAAATTTAACTTCTTTTAGAACATTCGTGACCAGTTTTCACAACCAAAAGGTTGTATCACTAGACTTGGTACTTAATGAGAAAACATGGAAGTATATAATAAGGCAAATAAGAGAGTGCTTACTCCTTTTTGGTCACTCATACAAGAAGGGATCAGCCTGCAGACCTCCCTCTGCATTAAACATGGAAAGCCCATGAGTACAAGATTGGAGAGAGAGAAAAGTCAACAAATTTGTGTTGAGGCCCGTCATAGAGGATAACCAATGGAATGCAAGCACAATTAATATTAATTCATTTCCATAATCTCATGTTTAAGAGCTCAATTCATTGTACTAATAAATCATTCCATTGATTGGAACAAAGTTTGGCATCTAATCAGTCATGTCAGAGACAGGGTGAAAGAACGCAAAAAAAATTAGGGTTGAGGCCCACCAGAGGTTAATCCGAGCAAAGCAAGCTCAACTAGTACTAAATGACTCATAGTACCAATACAATGTGTCATTCCATTGGCATAAATTTTGTGGCCAAGATCATTTTAAGCATGTGTAGGAGAGAGCATTAAAGATAGCAATGTTCATGGACTCACTTTATGAGGTGGGGTGCTCGTAAATGTTGACTTCACATGTTGAAAATCTGTCCGTTTTGTCATATCTAATTTGGTAGGCCACCTGTAGCATAGACATAACACTGCTAAGTTTACTAGATATCAATATAATTTCAGCAAAATCTAGCAGGAATGCAATTCTTACTCAGCAGGTTCAGAAATTCCATTTGAGTATCTGCAGTTATCAAAGTCCAATTTCTGTGCATAAACCGTAGAGTAGTGAACTCCACTTTTACACAATGTGCCCTGCCAGGGATACTGCTGACAATGTCCAGAAGTTCCAATATCAGTTGATTCTGCAAAGGGTGGTGGAGGAGGTGGCGAACAAGGAGGAGGTGGAGCAGGTGGAGGCGATGGTGGCAATGGTGGTGGATGGACTTCAGGTTGAGGCGGTAGAGATGATGACATTTGGGGTACAACAGGAAGGGAAAACATTTGGTCAAAATGTTGGACTGGAGCTCGCTGCATCTGTGTTAGTGGAGTCACAGAAGCAGTTATAAAAGGGGGTCCAACAGCATTACCCTGAAAGCAATTAGGCATTACGTGATTCGCTGGTTGTGATATTGGGTTCATAGGCATATGATGATCTATGCCTCGTTGATCCCATGAGCCGTTTGGAGGAACATACATGGGTCGCAAAAATGGAGATGGTTGAAATTGCTGTGGTGATGGAATAGGTCCCTGAGTTCCTATGGGTAAACATGGAATGCTCCCAGGGGCAGTATGCTGTTCAGAATCACTCTTCTTGCCCGTCCACATTTGTTCGGTAACAGCAGAAGCACCATGGCAACCTAAGAGTGAAAATTTTCCAGCAAAAGATGTGTGTATGAACAAACATTAAATAATTTAAGGGGTAAGAGTTATCACCTCCCTGTGAAGGATCAACCCCTCCAAATGAATGGACAGTTTGAAAGGAAGTTCCTTGATTCTCTGGTTTTACCCTAGGGGATATCAACTCCATTGAGCAGCTCTCGGACTTCATTGGGAAAGGTGGAAAAAGGTTCTTTCCTGGTTGGCTGTTAAAAATAACATGGATTTTTCTGCCATAAGCTTAGCTATAGCAAAAGAAGACCAGGATTGTTTGCTCAAGATTAAGTGTTGCACATAAGAGGGAAAAACAGCATTGTGGTATTGCACATTGGGCATTAAATATATGTTAACACATAATATCGCACACAAAATGAAAACTTTAGGTTTCGTTCGGTAGCTCAAGTAACAAAATGAAAACTTTTGGTTTTGTTTACAAGAAAAGTTTGTTTCGGTGTACAGGATAAGAGAATAAGGAATTATACCTGTATTCAATCTGAAAAAACATTCCAGGACAACCACGAAGATTTTTAAAAGCAGTAATTGCCCCATCACTGCTGCTAAATTCGACAAACCACCCGCACCCAATTTGGATATTTGCTCTCATACACTTAACTATAGATCCCACGTCTGCAATCGCAAGATTGCAAACAGCCAATAATTCATCATCTGTTAGGAAAGGGGAGCTAGCATTTGGGACATAAATCCAAAGAGTGCTTGATGGGGCTTTATCCACATCTTTCACTGCAACAGTATGACTGTCAAAATAACTGGGGTTGTGATTGACATTATATTTAGTACGTAATGAAGCAATCAAGGAGGATATGTGGGACATCCTTGTCCTACAGTTGTCAGTAGTTTGAGCTTGAGGTGATTCCATCGTACTATTGGAAATGCTTCCAGAGTTACTGGCTCTCATATCAATGTTGATAGGGGTTGGGACTGATTTTACACCATCCAATTGAGGAATTGGAGTAGTAGCTGATACAGTACTCAACTGTGCACTGTTACAACTATCCTTGCGATACTGTCTGAGGTGAGTCATCACAGTAGTAGCTTCCTCAGGAGTTTCAAACTCCATTATTAATGCTTGATCATTGTTAAGCTCTTCAACCTTGTAAGGGCCCTTATACAGCACTTTCCTTGATTCATGCAGAATTTCATCCCTTACCCACTGACTTGTAATATTTCCAGCATAAACATGTGGACTCAAACCTACTGCAACACCATTAATAGCACCTCTAGTTCCCAACCCTATGTCCATGAACTTTATCTGCCAAGGGAAGTGATTGCGCATATATCCCCGAGCTCTTACAGCATCAAACATATTCCAATACTCAACCAACGCAAACCCTTTGCAGGGAAAGAAGAAGAACCGTTCTATGGGACCAAATTTCTCAAGCTGAAACCTAACATAAGCTTCAGTTGTATCTGGACCTAAAGAACCCAACCAGAGCTGTCTGCAAGCAGAGAAAACCTCCATTGATGTAGGGTCCCCATCACAGAACCAAGCAGAACCATGAGATGGCCCTATAGGAATCATTGACGAAGAAAAATCATCACTCACAGCTCTGGTTGAGGATCTTGATGCAGGTAAACAGAGATCTGTATTTGAATTTGGATTGTTCTCTGAACGAGCATTGTGGTTTCTACATTCAAACAAGTTATTTCCATAGTCTAACGATGTTTTTGTGACAGGTGAGAGCCTCTGTTGGTTGGATAGTTCTCCTGGCATGCCATGAGAAGAATCTCCAGGGTCACTAGCCTCCAAATCTGAGGACCTTGCAACTCCACCACTATGACTAGATCCTGCAATCAAGGAAAAACCAGTTTAAGAAACTCCCAAACAGTAAAGTCCTAAACAGTAAAGTCCTAACTCACCATCCCTGCCAGGTGTTTCCCTGGAGATTTCACAGTGATTGGAATGACTAGGTCCTAAGTACTGCTGATTAATACTTTTTGATGGGATGATATCATCCTCATCACTATCCATATGGATGTCTTCTGTACCCAGTTTTTTATAGGTACGAAGGATTCCTTCAAGAGCAGCTCTAGTTTCTGATGCAGCAACTGCAGAAGGCAAGTTACACAACTTATTATACTTTGATAACATCCAACTTCCGAGTGATGGATTCTTATCAAGAACCTGATTATAAGAAGCCTCAGTAAATATTTTGAAGAGGAAGTAAAACAAGAGCATAGGATATATAAGCAAGCGAATTCCTATCAGTTGCACAAATGAAAATGTAGTTTCATCTGCTCAACAACTAAGGAAGAACAACGAGCACCCATCAATTAGCTAGAAATCATCTAATACATACGCTTCAATAATGATATCCAAGCAAAAAATTCATGCTGGATCAAGTCATTTCCTTAGTATCAAGCAAAACCAATCACAAATGTTAAGAAGGATAGGGACCATAAAAATATTGACATAAAGTCTTCAGAAGCTATGTAGCACAACCAATAAACATTTATACCACTCTCAAAACGAATCCTTTGACCAATTGGAAAATAAAAAACTGCAAACTTTTCCGCTTAACATAATTTTTAAAAGGCCTATTGATCAGCTTCAGCACTTATGACCCATTCCATTTATCACTAATGAAATTAGCCTCCCCAAAGGCAAAAGATGAATTTACCATCAAGAATTAGAATATCCAGTATACATCATCAGCATAAAAGAACCAACTAATAGGATTCAGTTAAGCCTTAAAGTAGAGGCCTAACACATTAAAAACAAATATCATTCACTTTACCAAAATCATAGAACAGCATGCATTGAACATCACAATATTTTACATGGTCACTTAACTAGTTTACGTTTCTTGAACAAATAATTGTTCGATATAAGCAGACTTTAAACATATTACCAAATGTAACAAGCACTTCTGTGGGACAGACGATACATCTCCAGTGTCATGGTTGGCATCTGATGACAAATCCTCACTGCTAATCTCGTATTCTCTGTCATTTGCTCTAGAAGAGCTTTTACAAGTAGTTCTATCATTAGGTGCATCCATAAGATCAGGCATGGCCTCCTCATCCAGTTGTCGAGTCACCTGACTGATAAAACCCTGTGCTCCAGAAATTCCCTCTGGTTCAGCTGATCTGAGAAGCTCAAAACACTCTGCAAGCAAATTTTTTGGATAAGAAAAGAAAACCCAAAGGAGACTTATTGCACGGAATTTGCATAGTTTAACCAATGGAGTAACATCTTCATCAGTAAACTTCTGCTTCAGCTTGGAAAAGTGCTCCACTGAATCTTGCATCTTCAAAACGTCCTTCTCAACAATCTGAAAGACATTATTTTCACCTATTGACGACATCATCAAAGAGAGCACTCTTTGAAATACTTTAGAGGAGATTCCTCGGACTACAGATGAGCCTGGAGCTTCTGAAGAAGCAGCCCGACAAATGTCAGCTAAGCCCAAAATGCAAGCCTTGGCAGTCTCAAATGCGACTCCATCACAATCCTCTCCTCTGCTAACGACTGCCGAGCTACAGTTATGAATATCGATAACTACTTTAGTTGCAGCTTCAAGAGCAGTTGGGCAGTGTGACGCGTATCTAGGAATCAAATCAGCTAGAAGACGCTGTACACTGATGCAACCTGCAAGAGTAGCAGAATTTCACGAGACTAAACTATCATATTTCTCAGTCCATCCTATTCAAACAAGCTAGGCAAACAAAGAGCATCATAATGGCTAATAGCTTTAATTAAACATTAAAGCTAATTGTTCGACATTCGAACCACTTCACAAATTGCAAAAGAACACATAACTTGAAACGAATTATGGTATTGAATATCAGTTTAAATCATAAAATTTATAAACGAAAGAAAGGAAACAGAAGCAAAATACCTCTAGAAGCAGTAACAAGAGAGAGATAAGCTTGTTCAAGGTCAGACACGCGGCGCGGGTCTTTTCGGGAGACGCAAGATTTGAGACGCTTGTAAGCCTCGTAAACGCTCTTAATCTCATCTTTATTTCTCCGTCTGGTGTTGATTTCGTCTTGGGAGAGAGGCGGGGGCGTTGATGGTGGAGCAACAGTGTTCTGCGGCGACTCAGTTGGGATTTCTAGTGGTGGCGGTGGTGACTCTGGTTTGGGCTCGTAGAGCCTCCGCTTCTTGAGCGGTTGCTCCGCCGCCGATGTCATGGCTCGAGACGAGCTGTGGTGGTTTGGTAGGGAATGAAGCGCTCGACAGGGGGCGAAAAAGGGTGTAAAATTACACATTCAGCCTCCCCCAAATCATTAATCTTCATGGTCTTGTTTTGCCGGTTTGGCCTCTGGGCTTAGCCCATGCTAATCTTGGAGCATTTTAGAAGACTTCGATCCAAAACTTTAACACGTTCCTATGCTTTACATTTTTTCTTTTGTTTTGTTTTAATTTCTTCCGGTTTTTAAATTTATAAAAATTATATTTAAAATAAATATTAATTTATAAATAAATTTTAATAAATAATATTTTTAAATTATTTATTTTTGATAATTTATAAATAAATATTATATAAAAATTAAAATAAATTTAATTAATTAAGAATAATTTATTTTTAAGTTTTATCTAATATGTAATTATCATCAACAATAAAAATATAGCTACGTTTATATTAACAAAAGAAAAACTAAAAAATAAAAATCACAAAAAAACAAAAATAAAATTAAACAACCCTTTTTCAAAAAATCTGATTAGTCTATAACTGTACATAAATAAAATTTAATTGAAAAAAACTTGGAAATTTTAAACAAATGTCAAGCATATAAGTTTACATTTAGCTTCTTATATAAGTAACTGAAGATTTCTATTGAGCTGTTCTACAAGTAATTTTATAACTAATATCAGTTTTCAGGATCATGCCTCCCACTATATGGGTCGACTATTATCCACCTTACGACATCGACGATGGAATGCACCAAAGAGAGTCGTATAAGTGTGTTCACTACACAGGTGTTCCAGATATCGCAGTTTTACAGCCCTTCAACGCCCTTCCCTCGGCTTAATATGGGTCTTATTGCTGTCGCCTTTTAGGAACCCTCCTTCACTCCCACACTCTTACTCGTCATTCCCCGTTAATGCTTCTGTCTAACAAACAATCAGCGGAAGTAAGAAGCAATAGTTCTCCAGACTGTCATAGACTTTCTGATACACAAGATCCTTATGAAAGGCGAGTGTAGAGCATACTCATCTCTGCAATCCTTAACAAAAGAATTGAGACTATTTCAGGATAGTGAAGTGTTTAGAAGAGATATGCGAAGAAAGAATTCTTCATTTTCTGATAAGATGTACAAAACAGTGTGTTCTTACAATGAAACTAAAACCTTGCTTATATAGACAAGGTGGAGGCTAGAAATGTAACTATATCCTAGAGACATAATAATCTAGCTTTTACAAAAGCTTACCTAACCTTATCGCTAAGGAATCTACTTTACAAAAGTAAAGCATCTACTTTAGGAAAAGCAAACAACTTTAACAAAAGTCCTAAAGTAAACAGTAAAAAGCAAACTACTTTTTACAAAGTAAGGGACAGATCAACACTTTCTGTCAACTCCATTTCTCTGTCAACTTGTTAAATTAAAGCATCGATATTGGTGAAAGACCAATCAGAAGGCCACAATGTTGTGACAGAGTCAGATTCTTGGACTTGTTCGGATGAATCGGTTGTAGTATCATCTACACAAAAGTCGAAAGGACCAGCGTGAATATGAATTACGTTATCTTCAAGATAAGTCCATTCAGATGGAGATGGTGTAAGAATTGGAGCATTAATGGCTGTTTCTCCATAATAGGGTCAAAGAGATGTGCACATGTCAGAATATGATACATCCTGAATTTGATTGAGTATATCCATAAGAGTGTATAATTCAGAAAGGATAGCATCTTCGTTGCTTCTCCATGAAGTTATAACTTTCCATTGTTGAACATGAGAAAGGGTGCACATTTGTCCATTAGTACTCATCACATATGGTCGATGAAGAAGATAGACAACAAAGGTGTCTTGGTCTTGCAAAGAATGATCCCATAAGTGATATTGTGTTAAGACTTGAGACATTTCAAATCGCCATTTATCCAAAGGTTGAAACCATTCTAGAAATGTCCAGAAGAGTGAAGTAGATTGAGAAGGATCAGAAAGTTGTCTGTAGACATGTAATGGTGAGAAAGCTATTGCACAAGCATATAAGGCGGATAAGGACCAAAGATGCCATAAAGTATTATTATCAATATCATCAAAGAGATGATATATCATTTTGTATGGCGACGTTGGGTCAAACAGACTAGGACTTGGAATTATGTCATTGGTGACTAAAACAAGATGAAAATAATAAAAAAAGACATTGTGGTAACAATGGATAAAGGTCAGTCACACAAGAAGGAAGTCTAGGGAACCAAGGAGGAAATTCTTTTCTATACCTAGCAAAACGAGGAAATTCCATTAGCCAATATAATGGAATAGGTAATTTTCGGTCAGAAGAGAAGAATAAGAGTGGTTTAGAAGGTCTAGAGAGATAGTCAGCAGGAAGATTATGATGACCTTTCAAATGTTTGACAGTGAATTTATAAGCAGAAAACCACTCTTGCCACCTCAAAAGTTGGGAACTTGGAATTTTCTTGCCGGATTGTTCAAGAATTTTGGGGAAGGAAGTACTATCCATTTCAATGACAAAATGATAAGGAGTGAGGTGTATGGAAAACTTTTCAATACCTCGTTTAACGGCAAGTATCTCCTTATATGAGATATGATAGTGATATTCAGATTGACTGAAACATCCACTAGCATGTCCACAATAATATCTTTGGCCATTGAGTTCTTCGAGAAGTAAAGCTCCCCAGTGTTCATCACTAGCATCGGTTTGCAGGATTCTTTGTCCTTTTTCAGGAATCTTTAGAGGTGGAGGATCCTTACAAATCTTTTTTAGATGCTGAACAGCTGTAGTCTGTTCTTTTCCCCATGGTGGTGGATTC
Organism: Erythroxylum longipes; assembly: GCA_027563885.1. NCBI lineage: Eukaryota > Viridiplantae > Streptophyta > Magnoliopsida > Malpighiales > Erythroxylaceae > Erythroxylum > Erythroxylum longipes. The sequence goes on along the minus strand of JAOQMS010000006.1, from coordinate 5,275,071 downwards.
TTACGTAAGAGCTTAGATAAGCTTGATGTATAGGCTGCCACATGTGGTATGAAATCTCGAACATAATTGACAATTCCGAGGAATTGTTGAATTTGTTTAAAACTGAGATGTTCATCTAGAAATTGTAGCAATTCTTCTGCAATATGTGGGCCTGGCTGGTAGAATCCATCTTTAAAGTGCATTCCCAGAAATTTAATTTTAGTTGTACCAATAGTACTCTTCGTTGCTGAGAGCATGATACCATACTGTTATGTAAGATCCAAAAACTGTTGTAATAGGGCCTGATGTTCCTCATTAGTCTTTGAGAATAATAAGATGTCATCGATATAAATCAATGCACTGTAGAGGATAGGCTTGTAGATCTTAGTGATGGCCTTTTGAAACAGTGATGGAGCGACTTTAAGCCCAAATGGCATAACAGTCCATTGGTACTGAGCATTTGGAATGCAAAACGCAGTCTTGTATCGTTCTTCACGGTGAATACCCAATTGCCAAAATCCTGCCTTTAAATCAAACTTGGAAAAGATAACAGCTTCCTTAAGAAATAAGATCTAAGTAGATATCTTAGGCAGAGGAAACTTATCATCTTGCAGGAACGCATTTAGTGGTTTGTAGTCTATTACTAGACGTTTCTTTCTACATTTCTGTTCTAAACGCTTGTTGACATAGAACGCTTGGCAAGCCCAATCTGACTTTGTGGGCTCGATCAATCCTTGCTGCAATAGAACAGCACACTCATCTTATGCTAACTTGAGATCATCAGGATTCATTCCTGGATGTGTGGCTTTCGTAGGATTGATATCCTCATTCTTCTTGAAAGGTAGACTTATGAAAAAGTCACAGTTCTTCCATAGAGGATTAGGATGAGTAAACTGTGCATGAGACTCTGGACAGTAGCTCAACAGTTTATCTCTGAGTCTAGTGTAACATATAGGAACCTGTGAAAGTTCAAACACGTTTTTTATGTCAGTGTAAGGACTGGATAGGTTTCGATACCTGAGGCCTGTGGGTGTAATCTGTAGATGTCTGGCTTTACAGTAAACATCCATGCCAATCAGAAGATCCGGGCCTGGTAACTTGCTTCCAAGAACTTTAGTCCAAACTGTACACTGAGGAAAGAAGCGGATGTCAATTCTGCTTCTTGTTTGTAACCCAATCTTAAACGAATTCCCATCAGCTGCAGTAAAGTATTCTTCATGTGAAGTCCATGCTTCTGCTGGTAGGATGTTGGGCTTCATGATCGTACGGCTAGATCCTGTATCCATAAACCCAATGACTTTGATGGGCTTATCATACTTATCCTGTTGATAAATCTGGATCTGAACATAAGGACGAACAGGTGCATGATCTATTTTCATACAGTAAGCCTGTTGTAACATGTAGAGAGAATCATCACTAGTTGATTCAGTTGACTGTGATGATACTTCTTCATCAGTAGAGACTGAAACGGCAAACTGTGTTTCACTTTCCTCGCTAGATTGCTCCTCGAGTAATTCTTCGATATGAGACTGAGGATGAATAGGCAAAAGCTTTTCTAATTTCTCCAAGAATTTGGCATCTTTCTTGGTAGCTTTTGGACAGGTGTTAGCATAGTGCTCTAGGCTTCCACAAACAAAACATCGAGGGCGACCTTGCTTACGTCGATGCATTGCTTTCTTGAAGAACCTCATTTTTCTATATTTCTTCCCAATTCTTGTATTTTTGAAGTTCTTCTTCCAAGACTTCTTGCCTGTCTTCTTATGGAATTTTCTCCTTTCATAGTAGACTTGAGAACGATGAGCTTCCTTGCTGCTATGACACTTACAAGTCTGTTTCTCTTTGCACTTTATTTGGAGATGAGGATGCTTACATGCCTTCTTCAGAACTGGACCTCCTTTTAAGATATTCTTGAACAAAGTATGCTGATCACATAACTTGTCAAGAGAAGATATAGCAAGCTGATAGATTTCTCCAAGAGAAATAGTTGACATATCTCTTTGAAGAGAAGCTATGGTCCTTTGAAGTTCTGGTTGTATCTCGTCTGGAAGCGATGAGATGAATGTGTAGCGAAGATTAACATCATTCCATCCATTTAAGAGATAGTATCTTTCCGTCATACGCTTGTA
>JAOQMS010000006.1:5238713-5266362 GCA_027563885.1 Erythroxylum longipes | reverse complement strand
TTGATTGTTTCTTGTGTATTAATTCCGTGTTTTGTGTAGAACTCTGCGAAAAAGTTTGGACGATCTATTCAACCCCCTTCTAGATCGCTTTCAGCTGGGTTACGTGAACATAGCCATAAACACAAACTCTTTTTCTCCCAAGATTCCGCCGAGCCGTAAGATACATTTCCACCCGTCGAAATGGAAAAATTTTCCTCGTTTACTTTTTTCCTTGCTAATAAGCTGAAGTCCTTTAAGAAATCTTAGTGGTACTATTTTCTAAGGTGCACCGGCCAATGCACGACTGACTAAGAACCAAAAAAACATCGCATAAATACCATATTCGCAATTTGGCAATTAAATGATGTAAAGATCAAAGGGGAATAAAATCTTACAAAGACAGTACAGTTGGGACAGAATAGAACACATACAGAGATCGGATTTTATTCCTCGTCATTTTAGATAGGTTAAATGCTGTCAAAAGAAAATGAAAAACAAAACCCTTCATAAGGCCGGCTTGCACGATCATCGTCATTCTGTCTCCTTAGTTCCCACTTCCCTGTTGATAAGGATACAATGGTAGCCATTGACAGCTAATTCTGTCTTCATCAGAGTTGTTATAAGGACCACCGTCAGGCACGTAGAACTTTCAATATTACGTGTTACATTTGCTGCTCTGGCTCCCATAATTTAAACTGAGAAGATACGAATAGTTATCTTTCAATTCTAAAACAAAATAATAATAATTCATAGCTTTTGAAGAGAAGTTTGACTCGTATAAGTAGGACTTGGGTTTGGTGATATCAAAAGCAATTTGCAAAATTGCAGACACTGATCAAACAGGGACTAATGGGATGGGATGGTTAATTTAATCGCTTGATACAAAATTACATTCATTACCAGCAAGTTTTGACGCTCTTAATTCGTTCATTATTCATCATATCTTATTCATTCCCTTTCACTCGAGTTTGAATGCGTAGTAAGTCGAGCTGGGACTGTATAAGCAACACGGAAAGAGCAATCCCACCCGCTACAGTGATTGTTTGAAGAAACACTTATAGTCTTCCATATTTGATATACCAAATAGATCAGAAAATGCTTACAGTTATCTTAGTGTCATTCTGATTTATGTCAAGTTGTCAACTAAGAGGACTGATTCTGATGCGAGTGTCTTGGTGACATCCGTTATAATTATAAGTGCTTAATGATTGAAGGTACGTGCTAATATGATGCTTATATAATACGTGGGGTTAGGGTTAGGGTGGGTATACAGATTAATGTTTTTGCCAACGATTAATGACTCAAGTAACATATCTCCTATCTTTTTTTTTCCTAGATCAATATTGCACTAAAACTTGTATAAAGTAATATTTGATAAATTAATAATATTTCTTATACAATAATTTTATATAAGGAAATTATTAAAATTTCCATTATAAATGTTTGTTCTTCAAATTTAAATTCAGTTGGATCTCATCTCCATCTTTTTATTGCACCTAAAAGGTTTAAGATTGAGAATAAGAAGATTTAATTATAAGTATGGACATATTTCTTTTAGATTCTAAAGAGATATTAAATGAAAGAAAAAGTAAATTTGAATAAAAAATTTTCTTTTCTTAATGATATAAAAAAATTATATAAATACAATTCTAGATGAAATCTGTTAGGTGAATTTTAAGTGTCTAATAATTGACAAGTTCTCTGTGTTCGATGGTGGCTCTAACACGATCGAATTTTTTTTCTGCTTCTTCTGCTATGGGAAAAACCTGAGACCATTATGTTACAGATGCGATGAATACCAATCAAGCTTCAGCACGTTTGAAAATAGCCCTCCAAATCAATATTTTGATAAAGGAACTCTTTGGATAAAATAACAGCAAAAGCTTATCGTCTTAATAAATAATTACACAGATATATGATTATGTAGTGTCATCATCACGTATTTGTTATGAATATAATTAAAAGCCAAAATGGTTATTTAGTCTTTCTTAGTAATGATCAGCATATATTAATTATCATTTCATGCTAAATGTGTATAATTAATATAGTTGGTTACGCTATCAGAAGATTAGCTTAAGAAGTAATAAATAAATCTCTTATAACAACCATGAAGCAAACCTCAACCACAAGGGAGGGACAACACTCAACCTCCAAGTCAATCGAGCTACAAACACTGCGGGGTTGTTCCGTTTTATTAACATCAAATTCATCCATGATTAAAATTAATTCTTGGTTGTTCTCCAGCTTCTAAGTCCATGCGTAACTACCGATATCAATAATATATAAAACTGAACAACTATTTTTAACGTTTTGAGATAATGTTTCTATTATTTTACCTCTTCGAATTCACAAGTTGGAGCATAATCGATAAAATCTAAGGTTATGTTTTGTAAAGGTTTATTAATGGAATGAAAAGAAATATAATGTTATTCCATCGTTTAAGATGAGAGTTTATAATGGAATGAAATGGGATGGGATGGAAGAAGAAGGTTTTATATTACATCTCATTTTATCCTAAAAAATAAAAAAAATCTTTAATTTAGAGAGTTTAACATGGAATGTAAAATGATAAATAACTTTACACTATATTACATTATAAATCCTTCATCCAAACAATATTTCACTATATTATATTATGAACCCTTCTATGTCTCCTGAACAACGATTTTTTAATATTACATCAATTTACATTTCATTCCATTATAAATTATTTCATTTCATTCCATTCCATTAAAAATCTTACATCCAACCTAACATAGCCGCAAAGGACCTACCCGGCTTGAACGGGGATTAGTCTAAGTATGGATGACTTAAAGATGCCTTCTCATAGTTGGACCCGCCTAGGACACTTCGTGGGCAACCAAAAAAAAAGGATGGCGTACGTAGGAGAAGAATAATGAGAATTTCAAAGAAAAAAATGAAGTATACGGGAGAGATATTTTAAAAGAAATAGTTCAGTAATTATCATTTTGATGGCTTAATTAATATTGACTAAATTTTATATATCTCATAAATCATTTGTTGGTATTATGAAAGTAATTTAAGCAATATTAATGATAACATTAAAAATGATGATCGTATAATTAAATTCTATTTATTTTTCTTTAAAATAGTTGCATGTCTAGATAGAAACCACCGCAGTTTATGAGGTTTAGATGACATCGATGTTAGCCTTACTAGTTTATGAGGTTTAGATTACATCGATGCTAGCCTTACTAGTTGATATTTATGCTAATTATTAGGTCACAAATTAAGCTGGTATACTGAGAATATCCTCTCTTTTTCTTAGAGTTCATTTGATAAACATAATTCAAATTAAAAATTATAATTAAAGTCTCATGAAATTATAAGTGTAATTTCAAATACTAGGATTATAAGTAAACATGTTGTTTGTCTTTCAATTTAACTTTGTTTTCTCTTTTGATTCTCCAACTATTAATCCTTACATTTTGATTTTTTTAATTCAACATGTTAAGGGATAAACATTGAAATCTAAGATGCATAAGTTGAAGACTTAAAATCTGAATTGTATGTTCAATTTTAATTAAATGGATGTTAACTAAGATTGTTTATTAAGATATTACCAAAAGTCTTAACACAAATTCACTATCAAGATTCAAAATCCAAATAAATGGTTTAGTAGTTGGGGAGTGAAATATGTCTATATCATTAAAATTAGCATATCAAGTTATTCAGAATATGAAATTTTTATTTCTATCTTAAGACTTAAAATTTTACTATAACTATCTATATAACTTTTTTAAAGTTGAAAATAGCATGCTCAATTTTAATTGTAAAAGTTTAAAATGTAATTTTGAGGCCTCGTTTAACAACTAGTGATGAAGAAATAGGAAAAAATGTGAATAAGGATGACGAGAGGGAATAGGAATAAGAATAAAATTCCTGATTGTACGTGTTTGGTATATAATTACTAAAAATAAAATTAAGTAGGATAATAGTTGATATGGTTTTGGTAAAATCAATGACAATATTTGCATTAATATTAATCAAGTATATACATGTTGTATGATAAAGATACTAAAAAAGTTAATGCTAATCATAGAGATCGGTGAGCTAGCTAACAAAATATAGTTACAGGAGATAACTACGAATAGTTATCCTTATCACTCTTCTGCAAATTGATCACTATACGGTATGATGGCTAATTTGTTATACAAGTTATTAAACCTAGATATTGACAATGATTTTGTGAGGATGTCAACTATTTGATCATCAGATGATATATATAGGATGTGTAACTATTTATTGGCAACGTGATCACAAATATAATAAAAAAGAATTTCCAAATATAACTTATGTTATGTTTTCTCTAATGATTCGAAACCATTAGTTGCTACATATGAATCAAGAATACAATGATTACATATTGCATTCGATTCTAGCAATGAGTTTTCATGAAAAACAATTCAATAGAGCATTAAAATTATCATCATTCAAATACCTAATCAATCCACACAAGATCACATAATCAATTCCTAATGAGAGAAAGAAACAACAAAACAATAAAAAATTGCTTAACTTGAGTCGTCGGAGTTGATATCACCTCCGAACTAGTGTCAGAATCTTAACCTTTATGAGTCTATCCCAAGAAAAATAATTCGCCCCTTGAAAATACCCCCAACCGAAACTCCTATTAGCTCTCCTTTCATTGTCGCAACCTTCTCTACTTTACTATTCACTGCACTATTCACTAATGGGACAATTTAAGATTGAGGTCCTAAGCTACTATTTACTCTTCTCTTCTCTTCTCACTTTGTTCTGCCGCCACTATTATTCTCTTCTCACGCTAATCTCCTCTCTCACTATGGCTTGATTTGACAAATTAAGATGAGGGTTTTTGGTCCACCGTTATTCTTTTCTCACACTACTCTCCTTTCTTACTGTGGCTTGATTTGACGAATTAAGACGAGGATTTTTAGTCCACCGTCACTATTCACCTCTTTCAAAACCCTCACGCAACTCTCTACGCTTCCCTGTCGTTTTTTGTTAAGAAAAACTCCCTATCTAGCTATGCGTCGTCATCTTGATATGGAGCATCTTTGCGTGTTGCGTTTCCGCAACAATGTGTTGTGTTTCCAGCTTGCTCATATCTTATTGCTGTGTTTCATTTATATTGTGCATGCGTTTTGCTTCCTTCACTGCACCTAAGCCTATCGTTTTGCTCCATTATTTCCACCACATGCACGTTCCACCTGGTTCATTGCATTTTGTGCTTTCATTTCTCTTGTCTTCTTCTTGTCTTTTAATTTTCTTCTTTTTACTTCATGAAGACAAGCAAAAATTAATCTTCAGAAAACAACCCAAATGTAGTACTTTTAACTCACTTTAATTTCTTTGCTTCCAAATTGTACCTAAAATCATATATGAATTAAAATAAGTATCTTAAGCATTTTCGTATCAATAATCTCTAAGTGTTAATGATTAAATATATCAACAATTAAACACATATCATCAACTACTAGAGGACCTATCGCCATGATTCATATATTATACTTGGATCGGATTAGGATATGATACCAAGTTAAATGTATGGACCAAGTGGGAGAATGTGAGAACCATTCAGACTCTTACTATAGTAATGGTCCAAACGTTATGCATTTAGTGGGAATTCAATTCCTAGTTTTATGGTAACTTTTATTGTGCTTAATGGAGGCACATTCATATAGGTTGTTTCTTTAATTTTGGGTCTGTAATCTTATGTTCTCTTCTGTTAACATAAACCATCGCGTTTGGGAATTGAGAGCTTAGAAGAATTCAAAAAATGCAGCTCTTTAAGAACAAACAATAATGGCATGAGATATTTTTTTCTTCCGTATTTATTTTATTTGCTTATTCTAATGTATATTATTGTTGAATATATGTTAGAATGTGCTTACAATTCCTGCAATGTATGGATATTTGACGTTTTATGAGTAACGTTACTGACCAATTTTTTATCAATCAATAGAATTCGTTCTATTAGTAATTCCATTCGTAGACAACCTAATTATGCTTTTATTCTTAACAGAGTAACTCTTCAAAATCTTATTGAGCGGCAGTAGATTGAAGGAAGTTTACTTCTTTCAACCTTCCTAATGTGTGTATATATATACACACACACAATTAAAAATGAAAAAGAAACATACACTCTGAAGGTCATCTCGTCATCCCATTTAGTCGGTCGTATTGTGTCCTTTAAAACATTGGAGACTGAAAAAGAAAATGTTTCGACAACTACAGGCTTTAGCAACCCTTGAACGAACTCCTCCAGATATACAAATGATAAGTTTCCTCAGGTCAATTAATTAATCAAATTGGTAGAATGTTTAATTAATTATATTATTAAAATTGAAAGTCAATGAATTCTAAAATATTGAATTAAAAATTATTAATATGGTTCTTATATTTTTATTGGTTGAGAAAAATGAACGTTATATATAAAGGGGTTTGTTTTCAAAAGGACCACTCTTAAGTTCCAAGTCAAAAGTATAGTCTGTTGTACTAAGAAACTACTCAATTAACATCTAGAGGCAATTTTCGCGAACTCTCTTTGTATTCTTTTATCTGATATGGTGGTATAACGATATGCACACCAACGATTGTGTGGTACAATTTGTAAAAATAGAGAACGAAGAGAAGATTTGAAGAAGAAATCTATATTTCTGTGTTTTTAAAAAGAGACGTACATACTCTTATTTATACATTGTAAATGTCTCTAAGTAAAGCAACAAATCAACATAATAAAATACATCATTAATGTACATGATCTTAGGAAAAAATAAAGGCTAATTACAAGGATTTGGTTGACCAAGAGCTATTATGTGATTATACTTTAATATCCCCCCTCAAACTCAAGATGGTAGTGATGATGATAACTTGACTTTGGAGAGAAGATCATGAAGCGTTGATGCTGATGTGATTTGGTAAACAGATCAATAATTTGTGCTTGAGATGATATTGGGACAAGTTGTATGATTCCATGAAGCATATGATGACGCACAAGATGACAATCGATCTCGATGTGCTTAGTTCGTTCATTAACGACATCGTTAAGAATAATCTGCATGGCACTATAATTCTTACAAAAGAGAGGTATTGTTGAAGAGAACGTGACACCAATGTCTTGAAATACCCATTGTAACCATAAAAGTTCAGAGGTAGTGTCAGCGAGGGCTCGGTATTCTGATTTAGTGCTTGAGTGAGAAACAATTGTTTGCTTCTTACTATGCCAAGAAATGAGAGATGCGCTAAGAAAGAAACAGTACCAGTGGTAGATCGACGATCAGTTAGGTCCTCAGCCTAGTCAGTATCAAAGTATGCACGTAAATCCAATGAAGATGAATGACTAAAGTGGAGTCCATGAAACAAGGTACCTTAAATATATTGGAGAATACGAAGAACAGCAGTGAAGTGAGTTGTACGCGGTGCATACATGAATTGACTAACAATGTAAACTACATGAGTGATATCTGGGCGAGTGGCAATAAGATATTTAAGACTCCCAACGAGCTGTCTATAAAGTATACCATCACTCAGAGGAGTTCCATCAGTGGCAGAGATATGATCATTAGAATCAAGTGGAGTGCTAGCAATCTTAGTATCAGTGAGACCAACACGAGAGATAAGATCAGTAACATACTTGGCTTGAGATAAGTAATAACTTGAATCATCAGAAGATACTTTAAGGCTTAAAAAATAGCTCAAGGGACCTTAATCTTTCATTTCAAATTGTTGATGAAGACAGGATTGAAGAGTGGTGATGTCTATGTTTGCGTTCGGCCCGACCATTTTATTGAGATGTGTTTGGACAAGAATTTTAAATGATAGTTCCTTGTTGATTAAGAAAGGTGAGAAAGTTTGTATCTTTGTATTCCATTGTATTATCAGTCTGAAAAACTTTAATTTTGCAAGAGAACTAAGTATGAATTATATTAGCAAAGATAAAATAAATGGAGAATAGTTCAGATCTATGGCGCATAAGATAAATCCATGTATAGCGGGAACAACCATTAATAAAGATCACATAATATTTCATACCACCCATAGTTTCAGGAGGTGCAAGGCCCCAAATATCATAATGAATTAGATCAAAAGGTGCTAAAGAGATAAAATCATTGTTAGAAAATGGTAAAGCATGATGTTTAGAAAGTTGACAAGGAACACAATCAAATTATTCAGTCTTAACATGACCTAGAGTACCACTAGAGATTAAAGACCCTAATCTAGAGGAAGAAGGATGACCCAATCGAGAGTGCTAGGTATGAGAAGTGACAGCACCGACTATAAGTTTTGAAGGAAGATTTAATGAAGTAAGTTCAAACAGTTGTCCAACCTTACGCCCTTTCCCAAAGATCTTGCCTATCTGGGGAAGCTATACAATACAACCATGACTTGAAAAAGATAAGTTAACCCCAAGGTCACATAATTATCCAACAGAAATAAGGTTTAATGAGAGTTTGGGAACAAGAAAGGTTTTAGGTAAATATAAGATAGAAGTGTGAACAGTGCTTGTACATGCATAGTAGAATTATCGGCAGTGTGAACAATATGTGGAATAGATGGTGTTGTTAAAGATTCAAGGATAGATTAATCAAATGTCAGAATTGAGGTGCCAAGATTTTGAAGTGCCTGATGTGATATATAGGGCAAAGGAGGAGACTGTACCAGAATCTGGATGAAGTTGTTGAACAAGGGCATTAAGATCTTTTAAGGAGAATTTGGGAGAAGTGCTTTCTATGGGCTCCTCAGTAGCAGAAGTAGCAGTGGAAGTAGGCTGGGGGATTTAGAATAAATACCTTGTCCAAAGTTTTGTTTGAGTCATTTTCTATATTTGGAGATGTGATATCCATGCTTTTTACAGTAGCTGCAAGATTCTTTATAAAACTTCTTACCTGAATTTTAAGAGGTCTGAGATGGGAATGAGTTGCAACGACAATATCAGTAGATCAAACAGAATTTTCAAGGCAGAGCATATTAAGACGACTTTTCTCTGAGATGAGCTCTTTAATGATAGTGTCAAGATTTGGTAGAGTTCCTCTACGAAGAAGAGAGCCGCAAATGGGTTCGAATTCATTCTTGAGAGTCATAAGCAAGTGCCAGATATGTTGACGATCTCGAAGATTTGCATAGAGCGCAGCAGCATCAGGACTACGCCAGAGAGGATCCCCAAGTGCTAATTGATCCCAAAGTTCTTATAATTCAGACACATAACTGTATATTGTTTGTCCAAGTTGCTGTTGCGTTCGATGGAGTCTCCTGTAAAGCTGAAATCGATGGACATCATTTGATACAGAATAACAATTTTTTAGAAAATTCCATACCTTTTGAGCTGTGTAAAACTGTCAAAAGTCAAGTTTGATGGCTTTGGCGCTTATTATTTTGAAACCATGTTAAGATTTGATGGTTCATGCCATCCCATGTTACTAACCGTTCGATGAATACGTCAATATCTTCATCTTTCTTTTGAGTAGATTTAGGTATTTCTCCAGTAACAATACGCCAAAGAAGCCTTTCCTTAAGAAAACTACACATTTCCTTAGCCCAAAGATCATAGTTGGAGCCATCAAAGGTGATATTAATAGGGTTGGGAATGTATTGAGGAAGTTTATAGGCATCCATAGTAAAAGAATTCAATAAGATAGGAGGAAACCTATTTATAGAGATTGACTTTGGTTATTCTGACCTTAAAATCGGATTCAGAGCGTCAAAAACCCTTAGGAATTGGTCTGGTTTATGGAGAACCCAAATTAAAAGGTGCTAAACTAGACGCTCAAAGTGTCAGTCAACTGCCTTACTAAACCGAACCGAACCGACAAGTCTTAATCTGAACAAGGAGGACACGTGGATAGCTAAGAGGAAAACACATGTACTAATGGCATCAGGACACGTGTCAACAGGGCACTGGCGTGGAGATGATGTGGAACTGACGTGGTGATGACGTGACTCTTGTGTTCGAGTAGAGGTCGTCTGAATCGTCTTCTACCTCTCACGAATTTGCAACTAGGTTTTCGGAGACCAGGGACTTTTGACAGCTCGTGTGGGCGTATAGGAGGCTTTCCGGCCACAAGATTTGCACCAATGCAATTTGCAAATGATGAGGAGTAATTGGATGTATAGAAAATTATTTTTGGAGCAGATTAAGAGAAAAATGAACTTAAGCGTTCTTAAGCTCATTGTATACTTTTATAACCTTTTCTCCTTATTGGTCCATTATGTGTAATCTAACAAAAATTTGGATCATTACATATAGTCATTGCTTGAAGATGGATACAAAGAAACTTGTCTTTGTTAGGATTGTTGGTGGTGATGGTGATAAAAACGAGCGATGAAACGGTTGAAGGTGGTGGCTGAAGCTGAAATAAGTTGCGAATAAAAAATGTGTTAGAAGTATGGAAAGAATGTTAGAGAATGAAAAATGGATGTATGAAAAACATATCAAAAAATTGTGAGAAGTAGCCATGAATAAAATGGAGTATTCACTAAGAGAGAAATTATAATAAAACTATGAAAAAGGAATGAGACAAGTCAATATAAATTTCTAGTTCAGTTCCATTTTTAAAAAAATTCTAGTTCAATTCAATTTCTTCTTCCCAAGTGGGTTTATTACTTCTGTGAGATATATATGTATATAATTCAAGTGAAAGTTATTATAGTTTTTTAGTATAAAATGAATTTAAAATTTTAGTTTATTTATAAAGCATATGTTTTACTGGTAAGATTAAAAAAAATGAGAGTAATTTTTTAAAGACTAAATGGTGAATTACCAAAAATTAAAATTGAAAATTTAAGTTTTTGAAGTAATAAAGTGTACATAATTAAAAGAATATATAAGATGAAAGGGAATATTTTGCTGCATTTTCTTTTATGATAGTAAAATATTTTTTAATTATTTATTAAGTAAACTCTTGAGGTAAAACCTTCAACTAGTATCGGAGATTTTATGCGTTAGCTGCATTGTTTAAGAGATTCTAATAATAATATTAATTAGATCTAATTTTTCAAATTATTAACCAAGCCTCACTATAGATTATGGATCATATAGAAATACTTACTCATATAATTAAGATAAATAATAAGTTGTACACATTCTCCTTTCTAATAATTTAATTTATTACGGAAATTATATAATTCTTCTTCTTGTAAACAAAATATATTCAATAACAATAAACTGTAACTATTTTTTTCAAAATTTTTGTCAACTTTTCTCCTACTAGATAATATTGCGAGAGACTTAGCAATGTAATTTGCTTGGTGATTGATTAATCTAATTTATTAATTTATAGAATTTTATTATATATAATTAATTTGTGAATTTTGTTACAAATTATTAATATAAGTGAAGACATTGCTGATATAATAAATGTAATTATATTAATTATATATAATTAATATAAGTGATCAGACACTGTTAAGTGAAAATATTGATATAAACAAAACGAATTTTAGTTAAGACATCTCAAATATAACGTATGTTGTTTTCAGCTATCGATTTTAATTTGATGTGTAAAAAGATAAAAACTTTGGTGATAACATTAGAATGTACTTAATTAAAAAACATTAATAAAAAAAGATCTCAAATCAAATCTTTGTATATGGTTTGTATATGGTGTCCTGACAAATAACAATATCTAAATAAAGTACTTACAAATAAAAACAGTATTATATATTAGTAAAGTACGCCTTTATATTCTCCTCATGTACCATTTTGGGAATAAACGTCAGTTTATTGGGCATGCACTAATTCACTACATTAAATCTTCTGTTTCAGCTACTCTATTCTAATCATGTTCTATTAAATCTCATCTATATATTCATGTGGAGTCTACATAAATGTGTGAATGAGATTTAATAGAACATAATAGAGACATTATAATTAATATAGGAGATCTAATCCCTCAATTCATCGCGTCCCAAGTAGATCATCCTTCTTCAAATCGTACGTATCCCAGAGCACATCACTTTAACTTGTGGGAATTATAGTCAAACAAGAAACAGTAATCTAAGTAGGTTACTATTTGTAGTTAGCCTAGCAAGTAAGTTTTCGACAAGAGAAAATTTTGGCAAAGAATATCCCTTTAGAGATGAGTACGACTCTTCTTACAAATTGAAGGCTTTAGAAATCCTGAAGGCATGAGCTCTTTGTTGAGCTTTTGGTGACTTTACGAATTCTTTACAATTATCTTGATCTTTTTCTAACGGTGTTCTTAATTTTAACCTTTAACTTTTGTTTGCAATTCATTTGTTGTCGTGGGTGTTCATAATTTGTGACTTACAAGTGATTTGTATTAGCTCAAGGTTTATGTTTAACGATTTTAATGATAACCACATAATATTTCAAAATTCAAATTAGATTTATTTCTTTATATATGCAACGGTATAATTCTTAAAAGGAAATAAAATCATAAAATAATTGCTTTCTTCTTACAGAAACCTTCTTTATAAACTTACCTTTTTGGAAATGATTTCATGACATCCAGAAGGATCTCATTAATTCGAATAATTAGCTCCGAAATCCTTGACAAAACGTCTTAATATTGAAGATTTCAACGGAGATAATATCGAAGATTAAGCAACGGCTAGTTAAAGAAATTGTCTACTCAAGGTAGAGTTACTACATTTGCAAAATATACACAAGACACAGACATGAGACTTGCGAAATATCTTAGAGCTTCATTATTTCTTGAAATTTATATCAAATTCTTTGTGCCTTAGAAAGTGATATCACTTTATTAAGAGAGTCTGTTAAATCCTTTATACATTTCTTGTTGAGAGCTTGTAAAGCCTAGCAAAATACTACTACTGTGGCAGGTTAAAGAACCTTGAAAAAAATACACTTGTGAGCTTAAAGAGGCTTGTCAAATTACTACCTGGCTTTTATAGTGAAATACTCAAGTTAGATACTTGAGAACTGGATGTAGGCTTCGTTATAAGCTGAACCAGTATAAATCTACATTGTTATTTTCTCTCTCTTCCTTATTTTTAAATTTCTACAGTATAAGTTTTTATTTTCAAGAGGCTCCTTCAGTTTTACAATAGGCTCCTTCTGTTTTTATAGCAAGAGGTTTCTTTCAAAAGCTAGCAGGCTCTTATCGATTAAACATGTTTCTTTCTTTTTTAGCGCTAGCAGGCTCCTATCGATTAAACATAATCCTATCATTTTAATAGCCTCCTTTCTTTTTCAACGTTAACATGATCATTTCGAAAGTTTATATGACCTTTCTATTTATAAATTTATTTTTTTAAGTAGGATCTTATCAATTTGAAAGTATCTTGAATTTTTATTACAAACAATTCACCCCCCTCTTGTGTGTGTTTGCTTTATTATTTAGTATCAAAGCGAGGTTTCATATTTATTGTGTTTTACAACACGTGATAGATCATAACAAACAATTTGAGAAGCTTTGAAAGACAATCTATCTCAAACCTCCTTACTTCAATGGAAACAACTACTTATACTGGAAAGAGATAATAACAATCTATCTTTAACCTATAGATATTGAAGTCTGGCAAGTCATCAGAGTTGGGCCTACACTTCCTACTACAGAAAACATAGAAGTATGGTCTGATGCTGACAGAAGAAATGCATAACTAAACGGTAAAGCAAAACATCATTTGATTTGTGCATTATCTCTAAAAGAATTTAAGAAGATATCCTACTACTCTACAGCAAAGGAAATGTGAGATAAACTACAAATCACCTTTAAAGGAACGAATGAGGTAAAGAAACATAGAATAAGCTTTTTAGTGCATTAATACGAACGTATTAGCATGAAATAGGGAGAAACCATAGATGAATTCTTAGGACGGTTCAACAACAACATCACGACCTTAAAGAACTTAGGGCAGATATATTGATAGTTCTTAATTGATTGTATAATTACTCCATAACATTTAGCGATTAATAACATGAAATTGTTTAAGATACTCACTTTGACTCATATGTGGTTTTAGGCACAATTTGAAGGAAAAGAAGTTAAAGTGAGTCGAAAGCACAATATTTGGGTCATTTTTTGAAGAATAATTTTTACTTGTCTTCATAGAATAAGAAGAAGAAAATTAAAAGACAAGAAGAAGACAAGAAAAAATGAAAACAAAAACAAGAAAAATCAAAGTTGCTCACGACAAAGAAGTACAAAAGTTGTGCATGCCATGCAAGTAATGTGCATTTCATGTAAGCAAAATGGCGGTAAATTAAGACTAAAATGACAAAAACAAATGAAGAATACGCAAGTTAGCAGGTGGATCGTTTATTTACAAACTCATTGCTAGAATTTTGATATAATCTGTAATTGTTATGTTGAAATTCATGTGTACTGACTAATGATTCGTAATCATTAAGGATAACATCACCTAAGTTAAATGACACATTGTATGTGGTTGTTACCTTGATTAATCAGTTTTTCTAATTCGTAATGCTACTACCCAATTAAATCTAATGATCGTATCCTAGGTTATTTGGTGGTTAGATTTAATTAATAATCGTATCTTGATTAAACACCACCTAAGGGAAAACTAGGGTGAATTATTAACCCACGATTAATAGTTGCTATGAGAGCTTTAAGAATGACAAATCATTCAAATATGTTTAATTAGGGCGTGTAGTCTTAGATTGAACCAAAAAATCGGGTCCTTACTGAATTTCCCACTCTTATCATTTTTTACTTGTTTTCTTTAAATTGCTTTTGTTAGTTAGTTTAGCTTTATTTTATTTTCTTATTTTTAAAACCAAAACTCCCAAAAACCTAAACACTGATTAATTTCACTTCAATAACTTTACACTTACTCTCTGTGGGATCGACCTAGACTCACCACTGCTACAGTAGTAGGTTTAGTTTATTTTGACTAACGTTATGACGCGTTATCAATTTTGGCACTGTTGCTAGGGAGTGTGGTGTTTAGTTTTTGTTTGTGATTTTAATTGGTGTCTTGTACATATTTGTTTGTAATTAGTTTCTTTTCATTTATTTCTTAATCTTTTCACTTTTTGTTTCGTGTTTATGAAAAAATATTTGACATGGACAAAAGTAATTTCATTTATAATTCTTATTATCATAATTTCATTTATAATTCTTATTATCAATCCTATAACTAAGGTTAGACTGATCAGCTTAACTTTAGTTATGGATAAGATAACTATCAAAATTACTTCTTTGATAATTTGCAAGATGCACAACAATTCACGTACAGAACAGAAGTTTCTTATTACAACTTCGGTAGGCCTCTCTAGACGATTATATCAAGACCTGTAATGCTACCCATCTTTAATTTCAATAGGATATGCAATAACTTTAAGAGAGTATGCAGCGATTTCAACAAAATACCCTATAATTCCAGCCAAACAGATTCCAACTTTGGCATGATGCAAGGTCTAGCATCCAAGATGTGGAGAGCCAACAAGATTTAGGTGCATCTCTAGAAGAATTGATTAATATTATGAATGCTAATGCTTTGCAACTTGAGTGTACAACAGCAGCTCCAGGAGGATATGATGCAATTCTAACAGGAAATGAGGTATACAACGTCTAGACTCCAGAACGTGGCAACTCAGATGCGTGAGATGGTAGTGAGAATCGGTCGCCTAGAGCTGCAAAGCAAAGAGGAGCAACCATATCAACCTAAAAAGTACCTAAGGGACGTTAGTGTGGAAACCTTACAGAGTGATGAGGAGCTTGAGAATCTCAAGTGGACTACTCAAGGAACGCTTGCCTATGAGAAGTGGAGAAGGAACTCGAA
Source organism: Erythroxylum longipes (assembly GCA_027563885.1). NCBI lineage: Eukaryota > Viridiplantae > Streptophyta > Magnoliopsida > Malpighiales > Erythroxylaceae > Erythroxylum > Erythroxylum longipes. The sequence goes on along the minus strand of JAOQMS010000006.1, from coordinate 5,250,651 downwards.
GTAGAAAAGGATACATCTTTTAGCTCAGAGGTAAATACTGAGTTCCAATTTGTTGTTAAGAATGACTCTTTACTTTTACCTAGCAGGTTAAAGAAATTAAACGAAGAAGAAAAAGATGAAGAGATATTCGAGATATTTTCCGATAGCATGGACTTAGCAGAGTTTGAGATTCTGAAGATAAGACATGTGCTGAATATGACAGACAATCAACCAAGACCCTATCTTGAACTACCTCACGTGGAAGTGGCTCAAACTGTAACACTCAAGATCAAAATTGTGTCATGTGAGAGAAGTGTGGAGTCTAACCAGTGACCCTAAATAAAGGGCGCTTCTTGGGAGGCAACTCAAGGGAAGTAAATTTCTTTTCTTTAAATTTTCGCATTACTTTTTATATGTATGTGTGTTTTTAGTTGTTTGTTTCTTACTTGTTTTTAAGTTTTCAATCAAAATGAGAGAAAGAATAAAACAAAAATAAATAAATATTTGCCCATTTTCTATTGCTTCTAGGATTATATAATCATGAGTAGAGAATGAATTGACTAGAGAATTTCATAATAACCTTAGCATGTACTTTTACTCTTGTGATTGGTCAATGTGCATTATCTTTAGAAGAGTAGTGACTAGAGGTAGACAAAATCAATGAGGTTTTGAGCCTTTATAGATTGAAACATCCATATCAATCTCATTTTCTTTTGATAATCTGTGACCTTCATGTACATCCTGATTTTGCTTTGATTTTCTAATCGATACCACATTTTTTATCACATACATTAACATGGAGATGATTAGGAATTCTTTGTTTCATACGCTACATTATCCAAATAGCTTACCTTATTGACATGATTTTTCCCTTGATAGGCCCCTTTGAGCTTTATACCTTTCTTTTTGTATAAACCACATTGTACGCTTTTAAACTTAACCAAATGTCCTACTTAAGTCATAAAGCTAGTGGAACATTTATGATTGTTGAGTTATGGATGTACAAAAGTTTAAGTGTGGGGTGTACATATGTGTGGGTTGATTATAATGTTAGGATGCTATTTTATGTCATATCATTGAAATTCCCGTAATAATGTAGTTTCTTTTAATTTTCGTAAGATAAAAAGAAAAAAAAAGAAAAGCAAAAGAAAAGAAAAGAAAAGAAAAAGAAAGAAAGAAAAAAGAAAAAGAAAAACTTAAATAAATATATTAAGGAGGAAGTGCATATATGTTGAAAAGTTGTTTATGATTAATGCAACATCCAAAAGTTGTGATGAATGGGTTATTTAAGTATGTTGAATATAGGGTAGATGTTGGCTTGGAAGGTTCACTTTTTGTGGTTTCAATGTATTGTCATCAATTGTATGAGTGATCCCTTTGAATTAGTATATACTTCATATGGTTTGTGTGTGAGAGTTGAATTGAATCGTAATATATAATTGTTACATTTGTCATAGTTGACGGTACCCAAATTTGCATGAATGTTAACTTGTACACTTGATATTTCATTGAGTGTTACTTTTGTTTCTCTAGTTTTGATGGCTTTCATGCTACTTTATCCAAATACATCTCACCTTGCCTTTGCCCACATTATAAACCTAAAAAGTCCTTTAATTCATGATTTTACATATGACCTTTAGTGAAGGAGAAATGAAATGATATGCAAAATTGTGAAATGTCTTGATTATGAATAGTATTGAGTGTACACGTAGACATATTTTAGTTAAACACAATTTTCAAGTCTACCATTAGATTGTTCAGTTTTTTTAAATATATTGAATGTTAATTGATCATGAGTAAAAGTTTGAAATGTTGAGTTCTTGATATGATTTTTGAAAATCATTCATCTTTTCTTAAGATTATGTATTCTTGGGAAAGATAGGAAATGAGTAAATATTTTGGGTCTATGATCTTAATTTAGATATTTTGCCCGAAGACGATCGAAAGTTAAGTGTGGGGGAAATTGATAGATGCTTAATTTATTGTATAATTATTCCATAGCATTTAGCTATTAATGATATGAAATTGTTTAAGATATTCACTTTGACTCGTATATAATTTTAGGCACAGTTCGAAAGTAAAGAAATTAAAGTTAATCAAAAGTATGATATGTGAGCTATTTTTTGAAGATTAATTATAACTTATCTTTGTGAAGAAAGAAGAAGAAAATTAAAAGATAAGAAGACAAGAAAAATCAAAGTTGGTCACGGCAAAGAATTACAAAAGCTGTGCATGCCATGCAAATAACGTGTATTTCATGCCAGCAAAATGGCAGTAAATTGAGACCAAAACGACAGGAGCGAATAAAGAATACGCAAGGCAGCAGGTGGAAGCAAATGAAGCAATACGGTGGCAGTCCATGAAGAAAATGACGTGCTAGCAGCTGGGTAAAGAAGGACACTAAAACGCAACTATATGTGTTTCACGCAATTACGCAAACGTTGTTTGCGTTTGCGTAGTTGTCTGCGTTTCACGCAGACGTAGTGCGTAAACGCAGACAAAAAGCAGTGGTTGTGCAAAACGTAGACGTTCAACAGAGGCGATTGTTTTAAAATAAAAAAGGAACAGTAGCAGTGTTTGTAACGGTTTTTAAGGAGACAACAGCGACAGTTTACGGAAAGGAGGCAAAAGAATGAACACGTCTTCCTAACTTGCTAAGCAACTTAAGGGCGTCCTTTCTAAACTTGCTTCTACTCTCTTTCAGGCTTATTGCCATGAGCTTTGCTCGTTTAATTTGTAGATTGAGGAAAACAATTTAATTTAAAGTATTCAGGCACATTAAACGACTCAGTTAAGGATTTATCCACCCAAAATGGTACATATATCAGAAGGAAACAAGCAAAAGCCGGCTTTTGTATACAGCATATTTTGACATCAAAATGGCTATTCCTCGTTCCATAAAGTCTACAAACGTCGAAAAGACCAACACTTTACTTACTACTCCTTATTGCTGTCTACAGACAAAGGAAGAAAATTCTAAACAGTTCAATAATCAGGCCAGAATCCAATTCCCTTCCCTGTAATCAAGTTGCCAACGACAAGTTTTTCCTTGAGAGCTACTAGAAACTCATGCATCACAACAAACACAAGCTTCTAGCATAAAAAACAGCTACATCAAGTTGAGCTTACAAGAACGAACAATGGTTTGCCTCCAAGCCGCTCTTTACCCTAAAAACACACGTAACAACAAAGCATTAGTAAAGCGATTGAAACAACAAGCCCACATGAAATAGAGAAGATCAACATAACATGAGTTATGAATCACTCTATGTTGGCCAGTAGACCTCGACATTGCCAAAGTAATTAAACGCCAAAATTTGTCTTTGAAAGTTCATTCAGAATGCAGCTAGTAAAAATGCAAGTAAAGAAGTTTTGAGTATTTACACAAAAAAACTAAAGCAATGCTCTTGATTATTTGATAACAAAAGTTCAAGGTTACACTTCAAGTCAATTGCATTAGTAAATGCAGAAATTCATGCTAATAATTTCATCACTTGACATAGCCATATAGATGAGATGTTGTAAAAAGATTATGGCCGCATACCTTAAGCTCTGGCAACTCAATGACGCATGCACACTCAACAACTTGTGCTCCAACACGCTCTATCAGAAAAAATGGAAATGGAGCGTAAGGAAAAATCCAAAATTTTAACTAGAACTGGTAATTAATGATGTCTGGGACCAGGACTTCCAACCAACATTACAAAAAGTAACTTTGCCTGTGGGAGCAGACTTATTTTACATTTTACTTATAGACCATCAAATAGATGCAAAAGGCCCAAATTACCTCCACTTTAAAAGACCCATGTTTCTCCATAGGACAAAAAAGAAAGAGGCTCAAAACTATACATGTCATCCTTAATCAACATTATGCATTCATAGACCTTCGAATCATCCTTATATTATCCGTGGAAATGAATTTGTCCACCAAAATTCTCTTTGATGGCTTCATAAGAACTTGTCTAAATAATGCCTGGTTAACACTGATCACTGCCATCAACATGATCTGAACCTTGCAAGGCATAGAACTCCTTTATCATACAAAGTGAAGAAGATGAGATGATAACTGAACAAACCCACCTCTCCGACCACCAATGTAAATGGTGTGAAAAATATGCAGAATAGAGGACAATGAGGAAATACAAATCGTGCCAGAAGTAGGTGATTCAAAAACACTACCCAGCAGCTTGATTGCAGCGCTCAAGGTCCCACCAGTTGCAATGAGATCATCTATTACCAAAGCACGGTCTCCAGCTTCAATAGCACCAACATGCATCTCAATTTTGTCTGTTCCATATTCCAAAGAGTACTCTTCGGAGATCACCTCCCCTAATAAAAACACCAAAATACCACGTATCCTGAGCATTATCAAGACAAAGTTGATAAAATTGAACTTTTTGGCATTAGTATCTATTAGTTGCTTTGCTACAAGATCAATGTCAATTCCCAACCAAGAGTGCCCAGAAACAATTTGAAACTTAGTATTCATCTAAAATCCGTTGGCGGACATAAACCTGGCAACTTTTTGGGTTTCCTCAGGGGGACAAATTTTGCCCCGATAGCCAGTGCAATGGGAGGGCCAAATATAAAGCCCCTCGCTTCAATACCTGTTGTTATGTTTACTCAGATCAGCAAGTAGGAAATAAAACACAGGTTCACCACAGGTAAGAAAAAGAAAACAAATCATTCATTAGTACACTATTCACCTAAAATGTAACTATGCAGAGATTAAATAGATGACTCATTATTTCTCGGAGGCTGCAGAAAAAAAAATGTCTGCTCCATTTCTTAATATCCAACAATAGCATGTTCCAAGTCCCAAATACTCATTGGTAATAAAGAAACAAACAATTTTTATACTTTTTTCGGTTGCATAAAAAGAAGCAAATATTATCATTTTATTTTTTGATATATTACAAGCACTCTTTGGTCTTTAAAACCACATCACAAACGTTGAAATGGAGCTTATTTAGCGTATAGACGATGCTTCTAAGAAGCAAACTAATAATAGAAAGAGGGAAACGCACGAGATTACCAACCTGCAACAACAGATATGCCTTTCCCCCTGTACCTCTCCACAAACAAATCAATAGTGTCCTTGAATGCCTTGGTATCAAGAAGCAATGTTGTTATATCCTGAAATAAAATCCCTAAATCCACAAAACCAAACCCAAAAGAGTAAGAAACTGAAATACCAAAACTTTAGTTGGACACCTCAAATTCTCACTCCAGAGTGAAAAAGTGGAGGAACAACAGAGAGAAGAAGAAAAGAAACAACCTGGTTTAGGAAAGTCGGGGATAACCCTAATTGCAGAAGCAATTCCAGGGATACGAGGATCTTTTCCGTCGAGAGTTGCCATTTCCTAATCTTCAAAGGACTGAGAGTGGGAGTCGCTCTCTGCTCACCAACAGACGTCAGACAAAAAGGAGCGACAAAAACACGAAAGATATTATTACAGAAACAGAATTTGGAGTAGGTTGATCCAACCCTATTTTGACACGTATCCTAAACAGTTCTGTGAAAAGTAGTTACCACCGATGGTTAGTAGATATTATTTACAAACCTTCCACTCCAATAAATGAATTTCCAAACTAATTGCCTAAATTACCCATGCTTTGGGTGTCATTTATCTCAAGGTGGTAGGTGAACTTGAGGGCAAGTTGGTCCAACTAAACTGGAATCTCGAGCAGTTGCAGTGGTTATCTTTAATTCAGTTTATAACTACCAAAAAGCTATGGTTCTTTTTAGTATCCATGGGATGAGCATTTAATTTTATTATTAAATAATAATATTTGGTTCTAAAGTGCAACAAAACCTGATTCATGCTGGGTCTGTTGCTGTCAGAATATATCATTAAGTTTGAATTCTCGTCCAGAGAGAGAGAAGGGGTGAGAGAGAGAGGGTTAAAACTTAAAACCTAAAAGCGAAGTACGAGCCCGTCCTTGCATCATCCCAGCAAGTTACGCGGTCATTTCATTAACACAACCTAACCAACTTTTGGACTAACACAATAATTCAGTTACTATGAACCACGTCCAATAACTAACTATTGAAATCAATATCTGGGCCCAGACTAAGACTAATAGGCCTATTGGCTGGGCCGATGTTATGCTGGAGCTTACAAGTTTCCCAATGGATTATGTAAGCAATGACATAGAATGCCTAAAATCGAGTGCAAAAGCCCGTGACATGCCTATCCTGGCCGCCTAAGTGCGTCTGACTCTGTGGTGAATATTCCCACGTGAATTAAATGTTAGTACGGTAGTCTCACCTCCTTCAAGCACCTTTCTTCGGAACAAAGTATCCGATCAAAATTAGAACTTGCGAATAAATTCTAGAAAAGCCGTGTATTCTTGAGTTGGTACTTGCTACTGTTTTTTTCAACTTCTAGAGCCCAAACTTCCTTGCTATTTTCCAAGTACACGACACATCTCAACTTTTTTTTTTTTAATTCTTGAATGCATTGGAAATATCATTTTACTATTTTCATCATTGATTATATGCTCCTTTTGGTACATCATTTTATATTTTCAGAAAAAAAGTAGTTAATTTCATATATTAATCCTTTTGGTACATCATTTTATATTTTCAGAAAAAAAGTAGTTAATTTCATATATTAAAGTTTGTTGATACATAAATAAAAATGTTAGTGCTTATTATATATCAAGTTCATTAAGCTAATAGGATATAGAAATTTTATATGGAATATTGTTTATATGTTTATAAAAATGTTTATTATGATAATTATAAGTAATATTTTGACTTTAAATCTATAAAGTATCTAATTTAGAGAACGTTATGTTTTGATACTACTTAGGCAAGAATAGCTTGATTGATAATCATTAGATATAACATGAACTATATAAAGGTAATTAAATAATCAATATAACATTCGTGGCCCTGACATAAATAGGGGAGATGTTCTATTATTCTCGACCGGTATTGATATGAGAAATCTTAATCAAGGCAGAACGACATTTGGAAAAATAACTTTTAAATATCATTGAAAATTAATTCTTGTATAAGAAAACTAATACGATTGAATTCAAAAAGAGTAGACGATAATCTCATACTATATGTCTAATCAAAATATTGTTTAATGAAAACGCCTAATCATATAAAAATCATACACAAAAAAATTAATCAAAACTACTTTAATATTTCTAATATTTGGATGGTCATAATATGTTACTAGTCACTAATCTTATTTAATGGATATAAATTATTTAATTAGAAAATTTGAACCATAAATATATTTTAAGATTATAATTTTAATCATAAATGTATTTTAAGATTATAATTTTAATCTATTGCTAATATATTTAAGAATCTATTAATCACATACAAAGAATGTTGAAGATAGAAAAGGTAGCTTAATTAAATTAGACTTGATTATAAAGTTTGAAAAAATTTTAAGTCAAATATAAGATATTTGATAAATAAAGACTAATATTATATATTAAATCTTGTTAGAACCTAACTAGTACTTAATTAGAAATAATTATAATTATAACTAAATTATAATTGAAATTATAGTTATAATTCAATTAAATTATTAAAAGATTCAAACCCTATTATAAATAAGTGTATGCTTTACAAAGGCTATACACTCTCGCCTTACCCCTCTATATATCACTTATAAAATTGTCTTAATTTTGAAATATGGATGCTATTATTGACCTAAAACTTTTATGGCTATATAAAGGTTTTTTATATAATATATTGGTTTGAATGTAGCTATAGAAAAGGAAAATAAACTTCATAATAAGGTATAATTTATGATACATGATTTATTATGTTTACGAATTAACCATGTTATACAATTAAAATTACATTAATTTTCATAACTTTTTTTTTGCTTTTTTCTACTATTCATGATGAGATTATGCTTTAATTTCTCAACATATTTGTCCCTCAGAGTATTGTTTAGCTATCATACAACTTTATCTATATATGGTGTTAAATTTTCGGTTCATTCATACCTTTAAAGTGACTTTGTATTATAACTTAACAATTTCAACTTTACATTGTATTAGATAAAGAATAGATGAGAAACAAAAAGATAACATATTCAAAAGTGTCTAACATTTTTTGGATTTTTAAATTTAGTGTCAAACTTTAGAAGCTTTTAATTTACTGATTAATCTTTCAAAATTTGTACAAATTTGGTCAATATATCGTTTTTGTGCATATTACTAATTGATGGACATCCACGTGGAATTTGATGGACACGCCACATCAGCAAAAACAAAGTTCTCATATGATTTGTACGAATTTGAAAGATTAGTCATTATTGAAATCTTTAAAAATAAACTAAAATAATCTTAAAAGGAGGCATGGTTTATTTGTCCAAAAATGATAATAAAATATAATAAAGGTGACTGTGTGATAGTTAATCAATATTATAAAGAATAAGTGATAATTTTCAAAATTTGATAATTAAAATGAAAAAGTTTAATCTATAAAGAGTCCTAATATATTTAACCTAATGTATGTATAACAAACTCTTCCTCTAAGTCACTCATAAGAGATTTTGATGATAACTTAAAAGCAACAACATTAATTTCCAAAAGGTAAGAGAAAATTTTAACATCCCTACAAGTTTCTATATTTGATTCCCTGAGCTAGAAGAGAGGATCTGTCATCCTAAAATAATTGAATTAGATCTTTATTATGATGCATTTAGAGTTAGGCTTCACACCTTCAAATTGTGTAGATGATCAATCAAATAGGCCTGTCTCTTAGCCAATTACACCCTTACGTATGGTTTAATATTATCAGTTTCATAGTAACTTGTCATGTTGGATAAATGCATACCAACTCTGCTTTTTAGATTTATGCACTAAATAAGCCATATAGACCCTCAATCTAGCTAGTTTATTGTAATTGTAAAAAGTAGTTTTTCCATGATAAACATTTTGAAAGGCTTGCGTATTGGAATAAGTAGCTTGAATTTGTCTCAAAAGACTCAGGAATATATGGTTTTGTGATTATTTGGATAGGATTAGATGAGACATTTAGTAAGTACAACAAAGACAACATAGCCTTCTAGATTAATGCTTAAAGTTTGTTTGTCTATATCATCTCTTTTTCTCCTATGTGCAACCTTTTTATGTGAGCCTAACCTTAAAGGAACAAGAGAGTCTAGTTAGAGGCAAACTTAGTTAATCATCTTCATAATTACAGGGTGTAGTGCAAGCTTAAGAGCACATCTAAATGCATCAAAACAAAGGCTCACTTCCCCTAACTTAGGATAACAAATCCTTTCCTCTAACTTAAGGTACCAAATATGTAAATTTGTAGAGACATTAAAATTTTATATCATTTGTCAAATTATATTTCCTAAACCTACACATATATGTTCCTACTTTTAAGTTATCATTAAAAATTTTCAAGGGTCACTTAAAAGAAGACTATATTATATACTTTACTATAACTAATAGATTCATATTCAAAATGAGTTATACGAATTGGTGAACAAAATATATGGTTTGTTGCTCTTGGTGTTATAAAACTTGATTGAAAAAAAGGGCAGTATATCTTCATGTCTAATGTTATAGACCATGTATCGGTTTGAAAAGGATTTATAAAACTCCAAGTGATACTAATACTGTTGCTTGAATTAGACCTATCCTCACTATCGTTCATATTCAAGTAGATAGGAGATTAATGTTTACCTTAATGATATGCAAATTTTAACAGGTTTAAAAAGAAAAAAGGTGCATCATGAGCCACTCTCAAACAATTGCACTCTTGAAATGCTTGACTTAATTTATCATATAAAAGTAGGGATGGATAACAAAGTAAAATGCAAAATATGAAGAAGTTTCACTACCTCTCCTAAGAAAATAATGGGCATAATTAATCATGATGGACTTCTCGTTAAAGGAAGTTTAGTCCTTGTAGATAACAACTGTCTTCCATTTAAGAATATTCCAACGAAGAATCAAGGCATCTAGGTCATTTTATCCCCTTATCTTCTGTCTAAGCATTTTGGGCATATGTAATATTCAACTAGAAATCCAAATTCCTCTTGTATTACTCAAACATGTTATCTCTAATTTAGGTATATTACTTTAGTCACATTCTCATTAACGTCTTTAACTATATTTCTCCAATAGACCTTCACCTATTCGAATTCCCACTCGTCATGAGTGATGAGTAAAGAGTTAAGGAAAAATGATGTAGGCTAAATATTTAACATATAAGATAAATGTTAGGAAACTAATCGCAATTAGATCACGAGTATCAAAAAAATGGTATAATTTTCTAATTAGATCTTACTAATTGAATAAATTGAAAATATGAATTATAAATAAGAGACTAAATCATAACTTATTTAGATTTTTGCAAAATTTGTTCTCGAGCTATAACCACAAGTTGTTCACATGTCTAACTTTTAACAATATCAATAGAACAAAGAAAAAGAACTCAACATTTGAGAGGAAAAGGTATAAGTATTAGCTTTCTCATTCCTTTTTTTCTTATTTATAGAACAAGACAGTAGAGTTTATTTCTTATTAAAATTAAAATTTATAATCATAATTAAAATTTAACTCTAATTATAATTACAATTTAATGTTAATACAATCAAATATTTTATATTTGTTTCTTGAAATTTCTCAAACTTTATAATTAAGTTCAGCTTAATTTAAATTAATTTTTCTCTTTTTAGTTGCTCTTTATGTGTGACTCGTTATATTCCTAATATGTTGATAATGATTATAAATTATAATGCTAATTCGTAACTAAATTATATAAATTAAAACTTCTTTTAATTTATCTTTAATTCTTTAATTAGACAATATGTCATGACTACCCAAATATTAGGAACGTTAAAGTGATTTGACCTAATATATGCATACATTGTTATGATATATATAATTTAATCATTTCATCTTCTAATGTTCCAATTGGACTTAGATTATGGAATTAGTGTTTATTTTTTAAACTCTAATAATGTTCATTCTTACTAATTAGTAATAATTTTATAATTAATATTTGAAAACACTTTTTTAAATCTCAATTCACTATAGCCAAAGAACTCCTTAAATAACCAATAATTAAGAATAGTGGAACATGCTCCCTAATTACTTTCGAGTGATGAATCGTTTATCCACTTACTCAATTATCTCTATATAGTTCATATTATATCTAACTACTACCGATTGAACTACCCTTAATAAAATAAGTCATAAGTATCATCAAAACATATAATTCTCACACGAGATGCTTTAATAATCTTAAGCCTAAGAATTAATTATACAACTATCATTATGTAGAAATCTACAGATAGATAAGTATTATTTCATTAGGGATTCTCATAATCAAGCAAAGTCATTGAATTTTGTCTCTAATAAGCACACATATATTTGTTTAGGTATAACCATATTTTAATTTATAAGATTAATTACTTTTTTTATAAGAAAGAAACATAATGAATGTTAGTTTTATCATTTCATTAATATCATGTCTTGAAAAAATTACAACTAGGAACAATTTCAGAATAATATATAAATGTAAATTAAATCTCATAATTATGATCTCATCATAATTTCAATTGCATAGTACCTTCCAAGGATCGCATCTTGAGTATTAAAATATTAAATGTAATTAACAAAGTATATAAAGATAAAGAATGTCTTTATTAATTAAAATAATAATGCCAAGCATAAAATTGCAACCAAATGATTGACTAAAATGCATAAAATAATAATAAAGACTAAGAGATTATTATAATCACTCCATCATGTTTGTTATTAGGGAGCCCATCAATGCCCGAATTTTCAAATTGTCGTGAAATGGATATTTTCTATAACCAGACCCACCTTCAAAGTAGTATATACATATTTTACTTGCTTACTTCCTTAAACTTACACTCTTATTTATTTATTAACTTGAGAATTAACTTAAGCATCGGAGGACCCCATCAAAATAATTATGACATCTTTGTTCACC